>CAAKHB010002063.1:13490-31827 GCA_901007665.1 Aeoliscus strigatus | reverse complement strand
CCAGTAAAAACGGAGTCCCATCACGTAAATCACAGAGCTTGGACTCGTTTTAGTGTTTAAGTGTCGAGGTCAGGTCAGGACGACGTCAGTGGAGGTCGACGCTACCGCAAATCTGCAGGACATTAATGCAACACAGAGCCATGTCCTGTGAGGAGATGAACACAACTCCGTGTGCACACACACACACACACATGTAGAAGCCCCCCCCCAGTGGTACTGAGTTGACAAAGTAAACTGCGGGTGAGTGTGTGAATTGTCTGTGATGAGGATGTTTGTTCATGAACCTTTGTCATGGAACAACAAGTCAGCGACAGATAACAAACGTGGCCGTGAGAGAGACGAAGGATCAGAACATTTTGTGTCATCTGTCCGTTTTATTGTGTGAAAATAAATCCCTGTGTTATTTTATATTAATATCAAAACACACAAAACAGACTTTACAGACATCTCCAGCGTTCTGCTCAGGCAGTAAGGAACATCCCGTCCACTCTGACAAATGTTGACATTTGTACACTGTGTGGCCACAAGACAAAAAAAAAAAAGTACCCAGCATGTTGTGGGACACAGGGACGCTGAGCCGCAGACAACGCACACACACACACACACAGGGGAAACTGCAGCAGCAGCAGCCATCTGTGACTGACAGGAGGTTTGCTGCTCAGGGTCGGACGTCTGTTTTTTTCAACCGAATTAGTTTCAGATGAGTTCTGCCCACAGTCTTCTGCATCTTCATGCACTGCCAGTTAGTGTCTTACAGCAGCGGGTTTGTCAGTAGACGTGCAGGCGTCTCTCTTCTCATGTGAATCTGGTGGATCGACTGGGAAGAAGCAGCAGAAAGCAAACGAGTCGGATCAAGAAGAGGCGGTTTCTTTTGTCCCCTCATCGATAGTCATATTGATATTCGTTGATACTGAGAACGAAATAAGATGTAAAATACCATGTTGATCACAAAACTGCAGACCCACAGGTTCATTGTCTCATGTATATTCTAAGTGTCATGAAGTTAAAACACAGGTTGAATGAGGTTTGGAGAGTGTTTGTCTTCATTTTTCTTTGTTTTTGATCTCGCAGACATGAGCGAGTGCTGAAGAGTGACTTGTGACCATGGTAACTGCTACCGTACCTGCTGTGACAAATGATGTGAGACGCTCAAAACAGCGCCCGCTGCCCGAGGCCGTTTGTACAGTCTGGTCCAATGTTCAGGAGCTCCCACCTCTGATGAAGGTCTCTCTCAGTCTGATGCATTCATTTGTCGAATAATGATCAAATACGCACAGCTTTTAATGGACAATTTCACCCCCCCCGAGCACGCTCATGAGCAGCTGTGAGTCGGTTTCATCACATTTAAACCCAAATTGACAAAGGAAGCTCTGTGTTAACACATGATCTAAAACTATGTGCAAAGTAAATTCAATGACATCGCTTCAGATGAGCACGGAGCTCAGCGTGAATAAATCAAACAACTGGTGCAGCTGCGCTATGACTGCACCAGGCAATGCAGCGTGTGTCGTATGATTTCAGAGTTCATGCTCCACAGGAAGCGGGTGAGTCCTCCAGCCAGCAGCTCCTCCATGGGAACAAACTGCAGGACCTGTCTGTCAGCGGCATCCCCCCCCGCTCGTAACTGACCCATGCAGCGCTGCACATCAGCGAGGGCCGGGAGAACTCTTGCAGCAGCGTTTGGGCAGAAGCCAACACACAGGAGCACGGCTCCGCCTTCGACTGCAGAGGACGGACACCGGAACGTCACTGAGCGGAAGCAGACGTGCAGGCAGAGCACGACGGCTGCAGTGACCCGAGTGAAGGCCGACAGAAGCGGCAGCAGCAGGACGTCCCCGGCGCTCAGGCTCCGCAGGGACGACACCACGCGGCGCAGCAACTCCTGCTGGTGCAGCGGCTCCCCGTCGTGCAGTGTCATGCAGCCTCTTCGGGGGAATGAGAGCTCTGCAGGAAACGTTAGAACTAAATTGCCCAGTTGGCTCTGACCGGAGTCCCACAGCGACCGGCTGCCAAACACCAGACACCGCCTCTTCTCGCCGCTCCCCCCACCGCCGGCCGAGCAGGTGCTCAGACCTGCCACGTCTGACAGGATGGAGGCGGTGCCGTCCATGCGGCAGCGAGCACAGGGAGGCGGCGCGGCCCCGTCCGCCTCTGAGCCGTGAACCGAGTCGGCCAGGGCTTCGTTCAGTTGGTTCAACATCCCTCCCTCACAGAACGGAGAGTTCCTGACCGCAGGCAGCGCGGGGCCAACGACAACGTACCAGGACTCCACGTGACAGTCAGTCAGAGGTCCCTCCAGCACGCAGCCGGTCCCGCCGGCCTCGCTGCTGTGTTTCTGGATCCAGGTGGCATTGCAACCTTTTTCAATCCGCTGCCTCCAGCTCAGGGAGCGCAACTCCCGCCGCTCGTTGAAGGAGCCCGTTTGCTTTTTGTGTCCCAGAGGTCGACTCGCAGACGGGCTGCAGCAGGCGGGGCTCACCGTGTTACGGGAGATCCACCGACTCCGAGGCAGGAAAGTCACCTGAACACACAGGAACACGATCAAGGTCCATTCAGGGGCAGCGAACCGCCGCACTACAGTCTGACGAGGTTCACAGCGCCGTACGTCTGACTATGAAACCACCTGAACGTGTGCTCAGTGTGTGTCAGGTCAATAATGTGCATCAGAGAAACGATCTCGATAACTCTGAGACTCTGAGACGATCAAATAATCATCTTCAGTGTTTCAGTCCGGTGATACTGAGAGTGAAGCAGCAGGAAAAACGCTGATGGAAACAGAGGAGAAGAAACTTTCAGCCTCACAGGTTCAGGTGACACACGTCTCTGTTCTGTACCGTCACGTGCACGCTGACAGATCAGATAGGTGAATTCAAAACAACAGCATTTGACGTATTCCAACAAGTCCTACCTGGAACCTCTGCAGGTATTCTTGAGCCGCACCGTCCCTGACGTGCTCCAGCCGCTGCCGCTGCTCGGCGCTCATTCCTCCGAACAACCTCAAGTTCTCCGTGATCGTCTCCAACTGCAGCGTGTGAAAGTACAAACAAACGTCCTCGTGCTGCGCGAGAAACGACTGCGGGACGAGCGGGTCTGGAAAGAGCGCCTCCCGATCGGCCAGCTGAGGTCCGTAGTTCCGAATCATCTTGGAGAGCAGAGGCCTCGCGCCGTCCTTACCGTCATAGTTCAGACACACCACGTACACCTCCGAGTTGCCGGCTTTGCTGGTCGCCGGTTTGAAGACACTGACCGAGCGGAAGCAGCAGTTGAGCAGGTAGAGCAGGCAGACGGAGGAGCGCTCAAACAGCGTGAACATCTTGAGCACCAAGGAGCCGCCGGGGCTCAGGAGCAGCAGCGCGGCTGTGACCTCGCAGTAGTGCAGAGAGGCCACCAGCGCCTCCTGCTCGTCGGGGTTCTCCTGGCAGTCGAAGCTGCCGTCGGCCGTCACCACGTCCACTCTGCGCATGTTCGCCACGAACGCCTGCAGCTCCAGCAGGTGTTTCTGGACCATGATGTTCCCCGTGTTGTCCGAGCCAAAGAACCACCAAGGCAGCGTGTTGGCGATCAGCCGATCGTCGGCGATGGTCGCGCCGCCGCCGTTGGCCTCGTGGTACGGGTTCAGCGTGTTGGCGGCCCAGCTCCAGTCGCAGTAGCGTGTGGACTCGCTGGTTTTGACGTAGTGGTTGAAGGCGGTTATGAACGCTCCGGGGGCTTCACACAGGTGGACGGTGTTCAGCTCGCCGCTGAGGAGGGCCTCGTCCGGAAGAAGGCGGAAGGTTCCCAGGATCTCATAAAACTTGCACCAGGCCTGGGTGCAGATCTCGGCGTTGGCGGCAGAGCGGACAGCGGCGATGACCTTGCCGGCGCGGTTGGTGGAGTTGGTGTGCTGATGCCACACCTGGACGTTCTTGTCGCTGAGCTGGTTCTTCACGGCGTTCAGTGACGCCTTCAGCGCCTGCAGCTGGGGGAGCTGCGTCACAGGGTGTGTGAGAGCAGCGTTCGGCCTCGGGAGGCTCCACTCGCCGTCGGACGGTTTGACGTACGTCTTAACTTTACCGAAGAGACCTTCGATCTCCGTCAGCGTCTCGGGGTCAGAGGTCAGCATGTCATTGAACTGCTGCGGTCTGCCGACGTTCTTCCTGGTTCCGTTTCTCGAGCTCATCCTCAAAACCTGCCGGAAACGACAGACCTGGCGTCACTCAGTGTCTCTTTCTGTGCGGCCGCTCGCACATCAGCTGTTCGTTCACAGCGAATCCAACGCTTCTCACGGGACGCGGACCGGACGAGGTGTGGTGATCTGAGACGAGACGGACTGAAACCACCGTCAATACCCACTGGACCGCAGCTCCTCCAGAGTCCTCCAGAGCCCTTGAGTCCTTCAGACCAACCTGCTTCTTCAAACGAGAGGATGAATGTGAGAGACAAAGAGTGTTATTATTATTATTATCATTAACAGACACCCAGCCGAGCAGCAGAGGTTTATTGCAGCTACACCAAAGTCACTCGTTGCCACATGAAATGCGATGACGCGGTAAAATGATTCCATGTAATGATTGAGTCATGACAGAGAAAATAATCATCTCAAACATTATTTACAGTGTGACTCTATTTCTCTGCAGCAGACAGCAGAACATATTTGTGGGCCATTTCTTGATTAGTCTGCAGAGACTCTGTGATGAATGGAAACAGTTCAGAATTAACGACAACGCATTCATCTCAATGCATCGAGCCTGCGTCTGCATCAACGTGCCAACAGCAGGCCCAAACTAAGACTGGGGATTTATGGCGCGTACACGTTATTCCAGGTCAACTAGCGCTGACATGGAGAAATGAACCGCCGAGAATCCCGTCATCATCTTATTCTGATTAGATCTGTGAAACGTGTCTTATTGGATCTCTCATTTCAAACAGTATAAAACCCATCTTCGTCTTTCACTTCATCACTGTAGAATTAAATCTCTAATCCTTTCACCGTCCAAGTGATGAATTCCTCACAAATGTGCTGAGAAATCACTGAGCAAAGGTCGATGGTTCAAATTTATACAATGAACGACAAAAAGTGCAAATAAATCTACAATGACGTCATGACTGGACACTCAGTGGGACCGTACAAAGTACCTTCTCATCACGTCACTGAAGACTTTTTAATATACTTTCACTGGGACATGTAGCTGCCACAGGAGAGATGCTGACAAACGGACTTTAGTTGTATTCTTGTACAATGACATTATAGCTAAGAGTGTTTCATGAAACGAGTATAACATGTAAAGTCTGAAGCAAACAGCGTGTTTGTGGGGAAAAAGTGAACAACAAGTTTCCGGTTTGAACGACTTTGAATCTGTTTACATAAAACAAACACAGACAACAACAACTAACGTGTGTCCGGAGGAGGTTTTCAGTTTACTGATGTTTTTTCCAGCCTCCGGGCTGCTGTTGGCCGACAACGAGTCCCGAACTGAACAGAACCTTACTCACCGGACTGCGGCAGGAACCGGAAACACACGGTCACGTGACTCTCATCGACACTGCGCATGAGTGAGTTCGCTGGGCGTGGCCACGTTTAAAGGAAACTCCCTTGGTAAAAATACATCCAAAACTACATCCACAGTCCGATTTAGAAGACGGATGACAACAGTATCGTCGACACATACAAGATACTGATACAAGATACTGACATTTGAATCGTTTCATGTCAATGTGTCATGATCGACCACAATTGCACAACTAATATTCAAAAACATTTGTATTTACGACATAGTATTTATTTATTGTATTTATTTCTTACAATATTGACCTAAGTCATTTTTATTTTTTTTTCTTCATTTATTTTAAAATAAAATAAATTATAAATATGACATAGGCCATTATTTCTAGAGGACGATGACATATTTTGTTTACTTCTACCCACAAGATGTGTCTTCAAGGCTGGTTTGTTCACAACTCTGTATTATCTATTTATCTAGCTGTGTGAAATGATTTACATATTACAATGTTTACCATACAACTGTTAGAAAGACAGTTGTGTTTATGATGCATCATGTGAACAGTTGTGTGTCATCACTTCAGATTTATGATCGTGCGAAATGGTCGAACAGACTTTTGAAATGCTGTGCTGCGTGACATGTTTATTTCCTTTGCTTCATGTATGTTGTATTGCTCATGCAGATGATTTACACGCTGGTCAGAGATCTGTGTCGGCCGCGCTGCAGTAAAAGCAGGACGCCCACTGAGGGAGCCTCATTCATAAATAATGGACCTCAGGGATTTACAGGTGCAATTAAGATTTCCAAAAACGGTGGCTGTAAACATTTTGTCTTAAAATTTACTGATGAAACTGCGGCAATGCTTGCAATATTAATGCATTCATAGTGGGGTCCACTTCAGTTTATTTCTGTATGTTCCCTTTTCAAAATGTCCAGCACTGAAGGCTGAGGCTCAAACTGGAGCAGGTGAATTCACAAACCTGGAAGAAGATAGACGGTAAATTACGGTAATCAACACACATTACTAATCATATACTGTAAATTGTCTGGAATATATTTTTACATTAGACTCAGCACACGTAAGTTATTTGATGCTGTTCAACCTTCCTGAGCACAACTAGATGGTTTTACAACACGTGTCAAACCTACTGCTATAACTCAAAACTTAAATCATATGTGTTTCGACAGTCATAGAATCAAATCTATGTTCAAACAAGACGTCCAGCTTCCGACTGGTTGAGGTACTTTGGACCCCCACTGCTCAGTCAAACAACTTTCATGCTGTTTTGTGATGGTGACACTTCTGCCTACTGGAGAGAAATGACCTACGTGTCTTCAGGTTGTCCTGTGAACATCCAAGTGAAGGAGACAGATGTTTATATTAAAATTGAAATAGGAGTTTGAGGAAAACAGCAGGAAGCTCTCCGGTTGTTATTGTCTGGTCCAGGTGAGCTGCTGTTTTTCTTTCGTTACTTGACATGATAATGTTCAGTGAGATGGGATCTCTATGAGTTAGTATTTGCTTGTCACTTTTGGCGCCCGGCAGAACTCCACATGATGGGAGAAGATTTGAAACAGCCAAAGTAATGTTCAGATGTGTCAGTTCAGCAGAAATGCTTTTCTTTAATCAAGAAAATAACAATGAATTCAAAGAACTCGACACCCTTTCTGGTGCAAGGAAAACTGAGCTGCAGATTCAAGTGTAAAGGTCACAAACAGCAGTTTTTAATGGAACGTTTTTGGTGGTTTGGCCGATGCAAACAGCATGAAAACATACAAACAACCTGAGGCGTCATGTGTGGGCTCCACCGGCATTCAACGTCAAAGCCAACGCAACTACACTGCAAATGTGTATCACGAACCATATTAAAGAGATTGTGTTCTTGAAAGGTCATGTGAGACCGTGAAGAAGCTGGAATGTGTGAGCCTGAGTGTGATATTATTCCTACAACGCTGCACTCACGTCTCACCAACACCTCACTCTTGTCTCACTGACATCAGAGAAAAGCAGCTTCATCATCTGAAGGTTACTGTCTACTATTGTGAGGTAAACAACTTTTATTTGTTTACATCAGAACACTGTTCATCTTCATTTGTGATTATTGTTATTTTACATAATCAATTTTGAACTTAACTTTAAACCTTTCAAAAAAATTCTGAAAACACATTTCACAAGGTTTGATTCTAATACTTATAATTATTGTGTAGGGGTGCAGGTACGCAGGTGCACTGACACCTCATCAATCCTGATCTGATCTGATCTGATGATCTGACATCAGAAATACCAAAACAAAGAACAAGGAAAAATGAAAGAAACGACACTTGACTTGCACAAACAGCAGCTCCACACTTTTCTGTGTCACAGTCAAATTCTTGGTGTATAAATGTTTTTTTGTCGAGCGACTTGACAGATCTGCTAAAACTTCCTGTTCAATCTGTGGTCATCTTGTACATTTACATTAACTATCGTACATTTTGAAATACTCAATACTCCACCAGGTCGTGTTGTTAGTCAGTGGAGGGTTACTACAATGAAGATTAGAGCCCTTTGTCACCTTTGAGCTGCCTGTCTTTGGGGTCGACAGGCCTCAAAGTGTTGACACACAGTCATCCCTGACCAAACCTTCTGTCTCCTGGAGTTAAACAGTGTGAGGTGGAACTTTGTCAGTGCACCTTAATTCTCTTTCATAGGATTTGTTGTCCTGATGGGCCTCACACACAAGGTGACAGAGGCCTTTCCTTCACCGCAGCTCATCGCCACCACAGCCGTTATCTGGCAGCGTTCAGCCCGCAGGTCAAAGATTCGCCGTCACTGCTTCAATAAAGGCCGAGCTGCAGAGTGATGGACGCGTGTTATCTGCATGATGATGGTGAGTTCAGCCTGGTGGCCGCAACCTTGATGCATACAAATCAAGGTCACACACACACACACACACACACACACACACACACACACACACACACACAGCTGCGGGCACAGAGGAGCAAATCTTTATCTCAGGATCATAAAAGTGTCAGGTACCTGCAAACGGACCGGAGGCAATTTGAAAACAAAAGAAGTTGAAGACGATTCTCTGTTCAGGAGCAAATGAAAAGGGGACATCATCATTTAATTAATTAGATCTGCAGGACGCCCACATCACAAGTGGCTGCAGGGGATGGCAGGATGATGAGGAATGGAAATAAATGTCCAGAAAAGTGACATTATAACGCAGAGAATGATGAGAGATTTTTAGCTGCAGCTCGTGTCTGACTGATTTCAGTGAATCTACTCTGGTGACGGATGAAACATTCAGACACTCGTCATCCCCACAAGAGACAAATGTCAAAGGTCCTTTAAAAACGCTCATCATCAATGAAATGTTTCACTCAGATGACTCACAGCTGATCTCACATCTCAACGTCAAGGATTCTTTTTTTTCCAGTCATTTGTTAGCAGCTTGAAGTATAATCTCATGTATTATTGTGAGTTTTCTGCCTTTAGGACATTAAGTCAACATGAACTCAGCTCACATTTCTCCTCTGGAAGATCCTGTTTTCTGCAAATCATCACTCACTCGTGCACTGACACATACGAGCTCAGAAGTCATTGAAGCCTGAAGCCAATAAGCAAAACTGATGGGAATAGAGCTGCACACAAATGATCAGAATTGTGCAATAAAAGAAAATGATCATAAAATGTTCTCATCTCGACGAGGTGAACAGGTGTCTCAAGAACAATAACTCGTGTTTGTTGTTAAAGAATCAAATGTGCTGTTCATTCAGATGCTGTCAAATGAGAGTGATGCTGTTTGGCATGAACAGCTGCTTTGGACCAGTGTGCCGGAAACAGATGTGTATGTGTCCTGTGATGCACTGCTGCCCCCTGGCAGCTCTGTGCAGGCTACAGTGACGGGGATATTTCATTTACTCAGATGAAATCATATGAAATAATACACATACTTTTTCCATTAGATACGTTTGTTGGACATCAAAAAGTTGTCAGGTTTGAATCAACAAGTTTGCATCACACAAATACTGTAATAAATATAATACTTCAATCACAAATACAAAATAAAATGTGCAAAACAGATGAGTGAAGTCCCAACGCAGCTGCTGCTGCTGACCCCCGATGACCCCAGATGAGCCCTGATGACTCCTCCAACACATTCAGAATTTGTTCAAGAGCTCCATAACTGCAATGGTCGTGCTCTGGCCAAAGATGAAGGCTCCGACTACAACCGTTAAAACTCCCCAGACTGTTGCAATCAACCTGTAAATCAGAAAAACAAACATGAGCATTTTTAATTCCCTTTGTTTCTTTGTCCCAACTGCCGTTCATGTCCCTGGAGACTCTTTATGAGTCTTTTCAGTCAGACAAGTAAACGACCTTTGTCGTTTCTATAGAGAAGACATGAACATGATTCAACGGAGGATTGAAGGAGGTTATGAGTTTACAACTTTGTCTCTTGTTACTTTGCACAAATCTAACCCAAAGCACCACAAGTCATTTGTGGTTCAAAAGATAACAAGAGACCAGCGGTGAGGTCCGAGACCAGGGTTTGGAACCACTGCTGCTGGGGGCCCATGCAGACCCCCTTTGGAAATGTCCGTCCTCCACTCACCTGATGCGTTGGGTCACAGCTTCCGTTTGCATGATGAACACCAAGCAAAGACCTGCAAAGCACAAAGTGAGAGTTCATGCAAGGTCAGAGGTGTTGGCCAGCTGACTATAACTGACTCGCAATTGTCTCTCTGTGAAATCTAAAAAAATGAAATCATGAAGTAACATCCATAGTAACCAATTTGGTCTCCTCTTTTAGTGTTGTTTTTGACATGAAAAGAGATCGGTCGTCACACCAGGAAAGATGAAGATGAAGAAGGCGCTGATCCCTCCGATGACGCTGATGACTTCACCCATGTCAGGCACGAACATGGCGATGAGGAGTGTGACGGTGATCCAGACCACAGTGAGGACAACTCTGCAGCGACTCTCAAACGCGTGCGTGACGATTCCACGTCGGTTCCTCTGGACGCGCAGCATCAGGTTGAGGATGACGGATCTGTTTGACACACGCAGCCTTCGTTGGCACATGTTCAACACGCAGCACCTGCCACTCCGCTGTCAGACGCCGCCTACCTCCCCAGGAGAAGGATGATGGGATAGATGGTAATGATTGATATTCCAAACAGGAGTCTGGAAATGATCATGACCACGTCGTTTCCCGGATAGGACATCAGAATGTCTGAAGCAACGGCACGGCCAAACGTCATGAAGCCGTACACACCTGGCGGCGAGAGAGTGGACAGAGGTTATCAGGTGAGTTCAGGACGAGCTGGGAGGAGCGTCAAGCTCCAGAGGAGGCTCACCAGTGAGAGTGTAGATGAGCAAACAGAAGAACATGGAGAGAACAGAGATGATCACCCAATGCAAGAGCCTCTGGTTCTCCATGCTGCTGTAGATGGCGATACAAGCTTCATGGCACTGAAACACAACGGAGGGAACGTTCAACTACAGAACCATTCCGATCATGTGACACAGCTGAACACAGCAGCAGTGGTGGACCAGCATCTGCAGATGCTCCTTCATACTGTCGGACCTTTGTGGACAGAATCACCTGAGTACGTCAGTATAATTCAAATTTCTGTCGTTGATTCTGGTCACTTCCTCCAGCTTCACATTCTTTGGTTCCTTTCACACGTTCAAAGGTTGAATGAAACACTTCAGCTGCAGGTGAAACCGACCTGGAAGCCGAAGCAGATGGTTGGAACGACGCTGAACATCGACGCCCACGAACTGACCCTGGAACACACACGCACACACACAAACAGACGTGAGCTGCTGTTCTGAACACCATGTTCTCACGCCTGCAGGTAGAACGATGACTTACTGACCCCTCACTGTGCTCCGGCGTGAGAATAACGTCATGGTCCTCCATCAGGTAGAACTTGACCATCACTGCCACACACAGGTATGTTGCCGCCAGCGTCCCCAGCACGCTGGTGTGAGGACAGAAGACTTTAACACCGACAGCCTCTCAGTCGGACAGGACAGGTAGGACACACGAGCAGGTACCTGGTGTACTTCTGGATTCCGATCTCCTTCGGGATGGACAACGGGAGGATGATGATGAGACACATGATGAAGAGGGCGAAGCGCTGGTCAGTGTACCAGTGGTACGGCATGTCGGCCTCACTCGACCCCGTCACCGTCATGTACAGAGAAACAGACACTGAGAGAGAGAGAGAGAGAGAGAGAGAGAGAGAGAGACAATGACATACATTCTCCTCACGTTCTCATTCAGATGTTGATGTCCTCACCATGTTACAGTCATGTGTACATCATCATTACATTACAGATTTGTGGACTGATCCTCTCAGCGTGAGGTGGTTTAATGTAACATACAGTTCTCCATTAACCCTTTCCTGCACAGAGGTGACCCACACTGGACACTTGTGACTCACATAAAATACAATAACATCATTTAATTTGAAAAAAAGAAATTATTTAAATTCAAATACAATCTTAAATTATATAGTAATATCAATATCAATTTGTATGTCCTTAGAAGTAAAAAAAAAATCTAAATCAGATTCTAAAAAAAGGGTTAATACGTATTGTGAGTGATTGATGAGAACATTCTCCATGCAGAATTCCTGCTGGTCCATACTCACGTTTCTCCAGCTGGTCCTGCACCACCACCAGGAACGCCACACAGATCATGAAAAGGTTGAAGCAGAAACACACTTCACAGAGTTGACCGACAGCTCGTCCACACACTTCTCGCACAACATCCTGGTACGTCTTCTGTCTGCTGACGGACGAAGCGTAGCCCAGGATGACCAGACCGCTGATCAGAAACACCAGCGACACCTGCAGGAGCAGCAGAGACATGACTGTCACCTGCCCGTCGACCCACACACTCACAAACCACACGACTCATAAACCTACAAACCACACGACTCACACACGTCACAAACAGTGTGGAGGAGTTGTGCAGCAGCCGAAATGATGCTTGTTTTCATCAGGAACATTTTCCATGTAGGAAAGAAAAGAAAAATACTGACGCCATGACGCTATCAACTGTGAATTTAGAGATTATGAAGGCTTGGTCCAGGAAATGTACACCGAAAGTGAAGTGACATATCTAAAGAGTTCACCCAACAACCTGAACACACACACACACACATGTGTGCGGACAGATGCAGTGCAGTGAAAGTTCGGGTCCTCACGTCAACTAGAGGTTAATTAGAGCCCCCTAGTGAAAACCAGGACCCTCTTTCACACCCAGGAGTCAAAGTAGTGTGAGTGTGTACTCCGTGTACACTGTCCACTCTCACAGTCTCTCCTCTCGACAAAGGCAAAGCAGCAGTTTAAGTGTCTGTGTGCAGCTGGACTCACCAGCTCCACACTGATGGCCGTAGTCACTCCTCCTGCTTTCTGAAAGGCCCAGGGGAAGTTAAGCAGTCCGGCTCCCAGCGCAGACTTCAGCATGATGAACACGGCTCCAAAGGAGCCGAGCCGCGGAGGCTCGGCGTGGGACGCAGACCGAGCCAGCAGGCTGATGCTCTCCCGGGCCAGTTCCTCCATCCTCCACAACTGTCAACTGTCGCTCTTTGTGCTTCTCAGAGTTTCTCCAAACCGGTGCAGATGTTCAGTTCATGCTGCTTCACCAATGTGTGTGCACGCCACAGCCTGCAGGTATATATATACCCCCACAGACACACACTCCACAGCTCCTATAGACATTCCGACGATCGAACCGTTCACTGGAAGGTGAGAGATGTGTCACTAGAGTGAGTATGTGCGTGCCTCTCTGCAGACCATACGTGTCTGATATTTACTGCTGCGCACAGACAATCCACATTGAAATGTATGATCAAATGAATTCATGAACTGTCTGTGGACTTTACGACCTTTGGGACTTCACCGCTTGTCGCTTTTCACTTTACAGGAGACTACGAGTTTGGAATATAAGAACTGAAACGGTATCAACCTGACAGATACAATTATATGTCAGTGTTATCACACTGAAACTATGTTCAAGGGAATAAAATGATCAGTATTATTTTATAATTAACCTCACACAATTTAGTTAATGATTAATAATATATGATTTCATTTTCTGTGACGTTCTCTGGAGGTTCAGGTCACATTTGTGTGGAATGAGACCACTGTTCCATATGTCTGCAGGGAAAACTTCAGCTGAGTAGACGTTTGTTGCATGTAAAACATCCGTTCAGGTGATGTGACATTGGGTTAAAATTGCTTGTGACTTCAGAAAAGAATGGAGATATTTCTGCAAAGCTATTTTTCATGGATGAGTCATGTAAAATTCCATGTATGAGCCCCCCCCACACACACTTTCTCTCTCTCTCTCTCTCTCTCGCTCTCTCTCTCTGTCACACACACACATACACACACAACCCTGGGGACCATCTGTGACAGACTGTGAAGTTATCAACTAGAAATAATTTCATTTTTATCGTCCACCATCACATCAGCAGTCACATTCCGTCTGTTTTACTTTGATCCATTTGAGGTAAAAAAAAAAAAACCCTTTTAACAAGAGGTCAGTGACTTCTCTCCTCTGTTCACTCGTGTGTGATGTCATACGTACAGATCACTGGTGTGCAGCTTACGACCATTTGTTGTGTTCTTGTTCTATAGGACTGTTAACACACACTTGTACATGTAATCCCAGACATGTCTGATGCAGCTCACCATCTGTTCCCCAGCAGACAGCGGGCGGTCATCCTTTAACATGGCAAAGACAAAGTCGCACACTCTTTGTTCTTTATAAAAATGACCAACATGTCTTTTCTGAAAACAAATGAAACAAAGATTTAGAGACATGAAGAACAAGAGGAGGATGAAAATGTACTTGTCGTGTTTTATTTGAATAATATATTCTGAACTTTCCTTCCAGTCAAACAAACAAACCAGCTGAAGAATAATGAGACAAAATCATCCATATCTCAATAAACTTGTGACAAATTCCCGTCGGCCCGTCATCATCGGTGAAACGGGGAATGGACATGAAATTAGGTTTCTGATGTTTGTCAGGATGAAACGCAGCAGGACGTCAGCGTGACATGTCAGCAGCTGTTGTAATAACCTCCTGAATTCATCATGAAATCCTCCGGCCTCTGACGGTTACTTGGCGTGTCAGTCAGGTTGTCACTCGTCACGACACGTCTCACAAACAATCGTCCTCGGCTCAGGTTCTCCGAGGCCACTAAGACTGGTCACTGAATGAAAGTTGCTTCACGGCGGATGAACAAAGACTGTAAGATGATTTGTCTCATGACACTGCTGTTATGAAACAGATTAAGAGTATTAGACACACACACACACACACACACACACACGCACTTTAAGAAAAAAATCGTTTCAGTTTACAGAGAATAACTGAACTGTGCCATTGCAGACTTCATTCATCATCTCACACTCCCAGTTACGGGTCGCTGACGGACAGACAACCATTGACACACGCACTCACATCTATGGACAATTCAGACAATTAACCTCAGCAGGCTTTTGGAGGTGGGAGGGAGCTCCCGCGCAGGAAACAATGTAAAACCTATTTATTACAATTCATTCATATTTGAATGACTGTATTAATCCATTCATAATAATTAATCAATAATAAGAAAGAATAGGTGGAATTTCTGATGTTAGTGGTGTAAGTAGTTGGGGACTTGCTGACATGTCAACTGAACATCTCCATAATGTGTTTTCAGCTGGAGCTACGTAGACACGCGTTCCAAGTACCTGACAGATGAGTCAACCAAGCTCATGTTCGCATGAACACCTGTCGTTTGCTGGATAGAAAAAGATCATGTTCAGATGGAGATGAGCTGACTAGCTCCTGAGCAGCACGAACCAAGTGCTGCATATGGGGAGGACGAGGGTGAGGAGGACGGGGCCGTGCCGCTTTGTTCGGCCCTTCAGAGTTTCCTGGTTGGCCTGGTCGGAGGTGGGGGATGTCGGGGGTGCAGGGACGGTGCTTGGTGCGGCGGTGGAGCGGCTGGCACACATGTCGTACAGGTTCCCGGAGAACTGAGCCTTCCTGGACTCTTGTCTTAGCGACTCCCAGACGGCTGCTGCTTCTCCAGGACAACCGGCCAGAGCTGAGTTGGCACAGACGTGGAACGTGTTCCAGGATCTTCAAGGAAACAGGAAGACAAGTCGGTGTGTGTTCAGCTTGGGGTCACGTGACCACCGGTGTTAACACTGGTTCTACACCATGAAGCCTTGAACCTGAAGGTCCATTTGTGGTGCGTCAGCGCTGCTGTGGGAACATCTACAACTAAACGGCAGGATTTTGTCAGATAAGATCGTGACACGGGTCAAAAAAACAACGTTTTCTTTGTACCCTCACAATAACTAGCGCTGCTTTGATTATTAGTTGCAGTACGACACCGATGTACCTCGCAGACGTGGCGACTACAGTTACAGTGACACAGATGTGGGTCAAAGGTCAAACGGAAATTTGACAGAATGTTCCGCAAAGTGTACAGAAATCAACTTTTATTGTTCACATCGGGTCCCCGGATGGTTTCCAGGAAAAACACGCATGTTTAACATGGAAACCAGCTCAGCACAAACCCGTTCTTCACGTGGGTTCTTTGTGTGAGCAGCACATGAGCCTTCAGGTACTTTTCACTGTTGTCTGTTGGTCGTTGGTTTTCAAAACGAATGAACACAGTTGATCAGCTGAGGATCCAGTCTTTTCCCTTTGGAGTCGATGGAAAGCATTTATTGACTGACTGGTTGCCATGGTGCTTCGGATACCCACCTGCAGATTGCATCGATGTCCTGTGTGCTTTGGTCTTTCTGTGTCTCCACCAAACTGTCTCCCAGTGACAGCAAACACTGAGCAAAACTCTTGTAGATGGAGCCGCAGGAAACAGGAAGTGCAGCCGCGCCGCACATACGGATCAAACCTGTCGATCAGGGAAACACTCTGGATCATTCTGTCAAAACGGGTGTGCATGCATGTATCTTGAATCACTGGTTGAGTTCCTGCAGGTCAGCGCGGCACAAAGCTCTGGAGGCGTAACAGAGCTGAGTGGATCAAATAGAAGCAGAATATGTCAAATCTCATTCATCTGGAGGGATTATTCATCCTGAAGCCAAAATAAATAGAGTTACACAACCACCTGTGAGCGGTCCAAGTGCATTGATCAGCCCCCACGCAACAAAACCACATTTGATTTTTACCAAAAAACACCACATCCCGACAACCCAATTCACCTTAAAATCCGTCAATCAATTAAACCGAAAATGCACCAGACTGCTAATTAAACTGGTAAATAGTGTACGGTGTCGGTTTAATTTGAACCTCACCGCTGACATCTGGTGAAATCAAATCTATATTCAAAACAGTTCAATAAATGAAGAAAATGTCTCATAGTTCCTCAGTCGTGCTGGAATCAGAAGTATTTTTCGTTGTTTATCACTGTGAATTAATGTTTCATGCGTTCAGTGAATGGTGCGACACTGAAGTAGAGACGGAGCAGTTGATCTGGGTTCAGTGAAATAATGAAGCCTGTGGAGCCACAAGGACCACTGAGACGTCTCTGTGACAAATAATTCAGGTGTCAGAGGCCTAACAGATGCTGGAAGGTGAACGACAAACTGCTATCTGTTCGTTTTGACTCAGTCTGATACTTCTCACCGTCACGTGGCGTTGACCGATCCAACAAAAGTTAGCAGTCAGGGATCCGGTTCTCCTCTCAGTGGGTCAGTGGAGTTTGGGTGTGTGGACATCAACTCTCTCCTCACTGAGCAGAACTTTCTAAACCACAGAGGACGTCCTCCTGATGTCTGTTTTGGATCCAATTATTACTCTGAACAGTTGTAAAAGGGTTTTGAAGGACGCCGGGGACTGGGAGCAAACACACACGAGCAGTGAGACAGCAAAAGACTTTCAGATTCCTGAAGAGCCTCTGCAACAGCATCAGATTGCTCACAACATGTTCCAATGAATTCATCCTGGAAACCAACGGAACTCACAGCGAAACACATGCTGATACACACTGAGGATCAGAACACTTTCATTAAGATGAGTGCACTTTTTGTTTTGTGTTTTTGTTCCCTCTTCAATTTCATGACGAGCTAAATCCTTCACAGCAGTAGTCAAGATCCTAACGAGCGTCTGTTGGACCAGGACTCAACAGGGCCACAAAAACAACACAAGAGACAAGAGTGAACACACACACACACAGGTCTGAGAAGTGAAGTTGTCTTACTGAGGCAGACAGCGACGAGCAGCAGCACGGCTGTGGTGCCTGCATGGGACTTCATCCTTCAGCTCAGCAGAGTCCCGCAGAGCCGAGTCCGTCCTCGGTCCTTCTGTGTTGGACGTTCTGATGATGACAAGCTCACTGCTGCAAATACACTGATGAAAGCTGCTGCTTCAAAATGTGACGCGTCCACTGTCCACTGGGAATGCATGGAATTGCAAAAGTGCAGCAACGCACACAGGCATAACCCTACTGGATTAAGAGAGGCACAAAGGCCGTGTGTGTGTGTGTGTGTGTGTTTGGAGGGAGGCAGCAGCTTGGAGGCAGCAGACCAATGAAAGCATCACATCATAGCAGTGGATTAAAGCATTGTAATTTCCGGTCTTTAGTACTTAGAACATTTATTTCAGATACAATACATACATATGTATCGTATAATGTGATTGAGTGCGCACACACACTCACACACACACTCACACACACATTGGCCTGATGCTAAATTGTAGTTTTCAACATATGATGGAAACATGGTCAGAAGTCTAGGGTGTATTTGTGCAGATGAGTGAACCTGAGAATCAATCTCACCTGGGAGTTCATGTGGAAGCACCCCCCCCCCCCCCCCCCCC
>CAAKHB010002063.1:0-13470 GCA_901007665.1 Aeoliscus strigatus | reverse complement strand
CACCCCCCCCTCCCCCCCACCAAGGATTCATCTCCCAGGTGACAATCAGCGTCCATGTGGGTCACGAGTTACTGAAGAGTGGTGAAAAGCCTCAGAGCTCAGAGCTCTCACGTAGCTCTGTTTGAAGTGTCCACCATCATCCTCCTTCCTTCACCCCTCAGCCCCCAAATCCTCCTCCTCTGACTGACACCCCCTCCCACACACACACACACACACAAACCCCAGCTGGCTCGTACTCCGTGCATTAGTGTAAGTCCTGGTTCACATCTGCAGAGTGACAGAGGAGGAATGATGACCCATTGTTAATCTGCAGCTTAGAACAAACATTCACTGCTGAATAATCTGTGTGAAGCTGCTGTCTGAATCCATATCATCATCATGATGGAGGCTACTTTTCCTCTGAGACACTTACACACTGATCACTCTGGTTATTTTCACTTGATCAGCCTCTCAGTCGATTGATTTAGGTTTTATCAACTTCAATGCAACAAGTCAGTTTAGGACAAAATGAACTCTAGTCAGTTTCATCGCTGAGACAAATGTGTCATTAAATTGCTGGTATAAATATTAATGATTACAGTTTTAGTTCCAGGGGAACAATTTGTGCAAAAACCTGTTTCTGTGTTTAATCATCATATTTGAGTGTGAAGGAATGATGAGGACGATGTGGTTTTCAAAGCAGTTTTTGTTCATACAGCTGGAAGTTCAAACACCTACACATGAAAACTTTTGAAACTATTGAAACTTTTGAAACGTCGAAACGTTCATGCAACGTTTAGAATCAAATGTCATGAGTTACATGACTTTGATGAAGTCATTGGAACAGTGTCAGATCAGGGAACACGTGACTGGAACTTCACCGCACGGCTCTCCAGGTGTCTCCTGAGAACGCCACGTTCACTCAAGATATGAGCATATGAATTATTCATTCCTTCCTCATCTCCCGCTTGCTGCAGTTAGAGGTGGTGGGTCTGCTGGAGCCGACCGCAGTTGTCAATGGGTGAAGTCCAGGGTATTCACTGACAATCTTGAGGTACTTTGATCATTTGATGCTGTTGACTAAAATGTAAAACACAACAGAGGCAAAGGTTCAGCCAGTGGTTTGATACCTGTGACACAGAGATGAAGCAGTGGTTCCTCTCGTCACCAGGTTTCCTCTCATGAAAAACACCATGAGAATGTGTTGAACGTTTTGTTCAACGACCAGAACAGGATTTGTGGATCAGAGTTGAAACAAACTGCTGCAGAACATATTTCAACTCCAGCAATATGATGTTTCATCAGGAGAAATTCATCTTTTACAAAATGATATTTCACCGACAAAATGTCGGAGATCGAGTGGGGAGTTTGTTAATTAAAATTAAAAAATAACCACTGCAGCTCCACTCGGTCCCATTATATAACGTCTCTCAGAGGAGGTGACACACATCGGAACACAAACACTATAGAAATGTGTCGGCCATTGAAGCGCTGCGTATGGAGCTGTGTAAGTTTGATTGACAGCTCTGGATTAAGGCTTTATGTAACACTGTTGGGAGTAAAAAAAATAAATCCAGATGAGATTAGGATCCGAATCCTCGGGCTCTCCAATCGCTTCCATTCATCTGTTGGTTCGACACGTTGTGATGAGGTGTTCAGGGAGAAAAAAAGCTTCACGTTCAGTCTTTGCTTTTATACGAGATCAAATAAATGACGTCAGAGACAGTGACAAAGCCTGGACTTATGGATTCTTTTATCAAACGTCCATCTGAAGTCAAAAACGACTCTGCAACAACAGAGGCTGAACACACAACAAATAATCAATAATTAAAAGTTCGCACAAACATACTGGTTCTACTTTGACGTCTGCTATACTCCAGACTGTCTTAATATTATTATCACATTGTTTTCTTTTACTTTCCTCTTGTGCTTTTTTTTTTTTTTGGGGGGGGGGTGTCATTCTTCTTTGTCCTTCTTATGAAGTTGTGTCTTTAATTAAAAAAATACAATACAAATATATTTTTGTTTGCACAAACATTTACACCATTTGTTTCTCACATGTGGCAATTTGGTTTCATTTGGTTCAGTTTTGTCATAAAATTACCAAACTGGGGTTTGATGGTTTTTTTTTCCAATTGATAGTTTGGCACATTTTATGGGCTCAGTGGTTTATTTTTCCTTACGTAAACGTTTTCAGTTGTTTTTCCAACAGGTACATGGCAACAGGCTCTGATGTGGGTTCTCATCGATCAAACTGAGTAAACTAATGTTGTTCATCGTTTTTTAGAAGAGAACTGTGACGATGAAACAGAAAAACTGCACAGGTTCATTGAGATTCTATTTTACTAACAAACCCAGAGTTTGTTGCTGACAAGAAATCAAACCAAACATGAGTTTCATGTGTTGGAATTATGTTGATAATTTCAGGTTTAACACACTCAGGGTTTTGCTTTGTGAAATGGACCCTGGATGTCACACAGCAAACCAAACGCTGCTTTTTTTAAGTAAAAAAACAAAGAAAAAAAAAAACTTGTGACTATTTTAAAAACACAACTGTGATCATCTGATCTACAGCCATCCAGCTGGAAACAAAAAATTAAATTAGCCAACATGAAGTTAATGTACAGAAACTCCTGTAACCAGAGCAGGTCACAGGGTCAAACAGTCAGAGTCCGATGATGAAAACGATGAAGTGTCTGTCACATCAGGACTCGTGAACAGGACCAGATGCTGAAAAACACCTGATAGGCACATTTCAATCATGAATGACAACAAACGCTTTTAGTACGTTCCTATGGAGAAAAAAAACAAGTTATAAAGATGTGACTAACTCGGCAGAGACTGTGAGTTGAACAACTACGGCGTGGATGTGCTGACAGCTGAGCTGTCTCATCAGTCACCTGTCTCACCTGCAGCAGTGAGAGTGAGACAGGTGTGACCGGAAACGGACTGATCATCTACGTCAACTAGGCTGTGTCTAACGTGTGTTCCAACTGGCTGAGATCAACTGTCCTCGGTTCCACACAGATGTCTCCGTGAGCCTCTGCTCGGCCTCACACTTTCTTGCGGACGCACCCCGCCACCGAGTGTCCGTACAGAAGCCGGTCCCGCTCCCGAACCTCCTCCTGGAGTTTGGCCTCGGCCACTCGGAGCTGCCGGATCGTCGCCTTCATCTCCTTCATCTTCACCTCCATCAGGGCGATTATGTCCCGCTGCTCGTTCAGTTTCCGCAGCAGCTCGGCGGACGTGGTCCCGGTGGTCAGAGAGTACGAGTGGTCCAGCGGGCTGCTGCTGACACTGACGAAGTGGAGGGCCGCCTGCGACACCCCCGACCCGACGTCCACGGGGGAGTCCTCGGCGGTGAGTTCGTCCGAGTTTCCGTAAGACGTCCCCTCGGGCTGGACGGGCAGCCGTGCCGTGCCCAGGTACTCCCCGTTCTGGCCGACCTGGACCACGGTGATGGTGTCGTCGTTCGCCTCGCCGCCGGCGTTGCCCTCGGCGCCTTCGGCCGTGTTCGCCAGCACCGAGGTGATGACGACCCCGGGAGTCGCTGCGGCGGCGGGAGCAGAAGCCGCAGAGGACGCCTTCTTCCCTCTGCCGCGCCGGCTCCGGCGCTCATTCACGCCGCGCAGGGGGAACAGAGACGGAACTCGGATGCTGTACGTCTTCCTGCCGCCGGCGAAATGCACGCTGCAGACGCGGTGTCCAGTCGTGGGCTGGAAGGTGCTGAAGCAGCCGCTGACTCCGGCCCGGGAGATGTTCCGGAGCCACTGCTCCCTCAGCGTGGTGTCCTTAGGAAACGTGTAGAAGCGCAGGTCCCGGTCACGGTGCGAGTTGTTATAGCAGCCAGGGACACAGCAGGTAAACCCGGGCATCTTCGCTCCGACGGTGAGTGTGGAAACACTCTGTGGGTTCTAGTTTGAGCTATTTAACTGTTGTTTGTTGATTCTACGCGTTGTTGTGAAGCTCAGCGGCCTGCAGACGGAACTACACGTCCCACAACGCTAACGACTTCCTGTTTATTTTCCACCGAAATTTAGGCGCTTTCAGTTGCACGATGCCTAAATTAACCCGTTAATTGGTGGATTCAACGAGACAGAGAGCTTAAATTTATCCAGAGTTCGAGGCTGATATTTTTATTCCGGTTGTTTGTGCCTTGTGTTGTTCTTCACGATCATATCGATCGCAGTGGCCGCCATTGAAAACTAAAAGTCCCAGAATTCTATGCGCTTCCCTCGCCTCGCAGCTCACTACTCCTCCCTGCTGGTGACGAAGAAAGCGGTTCTTTTATTAGATTTATGTACAATTATCACACATTGACGAATTTTGACTAATACGTTTTTTTTTTTACATAATGTACATATAATCACAAGTTTGTTTAGATTACATTTAAATATTATTATTATCATTATTTGAGTAAATTCAACACCACAAATACACGAAAAATCTATTCACTGAGATCAAATTAAGGCAATAAACCAATAAATCTCACCCAGCCGTAGTTTTTATCACCATGAATTATAAATAACATTGTTTTGTGTCATTTATCACAGGTAAGACTCCTGGTCGTAACGGGTAGTGTGACCAAGCGGCCGCGAGGGGCGCCAACCTCCATACACAGTGGACATCCGGATTGATTGCAGGCAGGGCAGTCAAGTAGTCCTGGGCAGCGCCCGGGTGAACGGATACCAGCCATCGCTATCGATGTTGGCCTGTACAGGAAAGTAGGTGGCTATCCTAATGGTTTGTTGTTTATGTGCCCAGTTTATAGCATGTTAGACGAATACATTATGTGCTCAGAGTCTGTGTTGTCAATTTGTCAGGAGCTGTTAGCCGGTTAGCTTGTTAGCCGATGACTGTAACTAGCTAACGTTAGATACACAAAGCTCCAGTTTGTGGGAGAACTAGCTTATCCGGTGTATCTTGTTATCTGTAAGTATTTGCGGCATTCCGGTAGAATTCAGCAAGAGTTGAATTGAGTCCGGCATCTCAAACAGCAATAATAACCAGAATAAGGCACTGTGGTTATCCACCCGTTAGCATCACAACAGATAAGAGTTTAATATACATTATTACATACATACACATCCAAGATAGCGAAGCACATCTGTGGGGCCGTGTATGTTTGCCGACATCAGTTTAAACGGTTCATTTCCATCATTGGAAGTTCAACACAAAGGTTCATTAAATACTGAATAAAATAGAAACATGGACTTCATGCTATTGATTGTTTCACCGTCAGAACACAAGCAGAAAGAACACACCGAGCTCCAGACAGCTTATTTTAATTACACTGTGAGAATTTGCTCCCAATTTGTTTCATCCAGTTGAGAACAATCGAGAACTGGCTTGTTAACCATGTGTCAGGACACAGTGATACTAGCTTTTAGGGAGCATACAGCAACAACTGCTGTAGACTTCCATGTGACATGCTCCCCCTGTTTGTTGTATATAAAATAAATTATTGTGCACAGAGTGTAGCTTTTGAATAAGATTTGGCTCTTATTATATTGATACAACTGTTAATGTACAAGGTAAAAAGAGGAAAGAAATATATATAATGTAGTTACCCAGTCTAATAGTATCTTTTCTTCCAGGAACAGGAAACTTTGAATTTCAGTAAGGCCCTTGACAAAGAAGTGAGTCATTGGCTTTTGGGATGTGAATGAGTCCGCTCGTGATTCAGATGTGAGGTTCCAGTGAGCGGCACGGCCATGTTGCCAGGAGTCGGTGTGTTTGGCACAGGGAGCACAGCCCGAGTGCTGGTCCCACTGCTGAAAGCTGAAGGCTTCGAGGTTCACGCACTCTGGGGACGAAGCGAAGAGGAAGCACACTGTCTGGCAAAGGAGCTCGGCATCCCCTTTCACACAAGCCGGTCGGATGACGTCTTGCTGCACCAAGATGTTGACCTTGTTTGCATCTATATTCCACCTTCAATGACTCGACAGATTGCAGTCAAAGCTCTGGGTAAGAGGCCATGAACACGAAGAGGGATGGAGCTTTTTATCTTGTTATGTTTTAGTTCATCCAAGTTCAGTTACTGAATCATCCACTTGGAACATACATACACCCATCCAACTGAATTTCTCCTTTTTATTGATACTTTGTGTCTGAAACACAGAACACAAAGCTCAGCTGGATCTGAGCTGTGAATGTCATCTGACCTAACTGTAGCCTGTTTAATTTTCAACAAACAATGCTTGAGTTTTCTGTCAAGTGTATGTTTTTTCCTTTTTTAAATGGTCCTTGATCATACAAATTAAATATATTTACATATGTTATCATTTTACAACAATAAGCAGATGTTATCAACATAGTGTGGAGAAGGTCCATCAAGCCAACATGACAAATTCTTGAGCGTTGACTTCAGCTTCCTCTTATAGTTGTAACATCCTGTGTCCTGGCCAAAGAACATAAGTACTGGATGACTGTATCTATCCATATATATAACTATGCATTCAAAAACTCTTTTTCTGGAATGTTGTGATGGCCACAGACGTTTTCATTCTCATTCACCAGTTCATCAAATACAGTACATAAACAGACACGTCTAAGACGGTTCTCAAGTGTCAAATTCATTTACATCTATTATCAGTGAGTTCAATGTTAATGAGAGTAATTACTCATTCCTCTTCCCCATCTATGCAGGCATAGGTAAGAATGTTGTATGCGAGAAAGCAGCAACGGCTGTGGATTCATTCAAGATGGTGACAGCAGCTAGGTATTATCCCCAGCTGCTCAGCATTATGGGTAACACCCTGCGCTTCCTGCCTGCTTTTGTGTCGATGCGCCAGCTGCTGGTGGAGGGATATGTGGGCGACGTGCAGGTATGTGATGTGCGTGTCTATGGCCCCAGCCTCCTGGACCAGTCGTATGGCTGGACGTGTGAGGAGCTCATGGGTGGAGGCGGTCTGCACACCGTTGGCTCGTCCATCATTGATCTTTTGAGTTATCTAACTGGGGAACGAGCCCACCGTGTTCACGGACTACTGAGGACCTTTGTACAACAAAATGGAACGATCAGAGGCATCAGACGAGTCACCAGCGATGATTTTTGTTTCTTCCAAATGTTGATGGGCGGACCTGGGCCCAGCTCCAGTGGCGTGTGCTGCACTGTGACCTTAAACTTCAATATGCCGGGGTCATTTGTTCACGAGGTAATGGTAGTTGGATCCACTGGGCGACTGGTTGCCAGGGGAACAGAACTGTATGGTCAGCGCAATGGCAGTAAAGATGAGGAACTATTGCTCGGCGACTGTGGGTGGGCTGGACCTGAGGTGAAGGAGATGCCTTTGCCTCACCTGCAGGGGCTGAGCTCCATGGTGAAGGCACTGAGACAGTCATTTCAGGCTCACGAGGAGCGCAGGTTGTGGGCACGCGGACCCATAGCCCTGGCACCAACATTCGAGGACGGCCTGTATGTGCAAACGGTGGTAGAGGCTGTGAAGCGGTCCAGCTGTAGTGGAGAATGGGAGTGTGTTGAGATCATGAGTCAAGAACCAGATCCAAACCACAACCTGTGTGAAGCTCTGCAGAGAAATAAGAACTAGACATATTTATCCACCAGTGCAACTACTATGTCTCTGACAAACGGCCCTTGAATGTTTTCCCTTCAGCTGCTTCTGCATTCACATCACCCGTGACTACTGTCTGCACGTTTGCTCTTCACATTCACATCCAGTGAGGGAACAGAACTTTGTTGTGGATGTTTGTACGCTCACAGTGAGAGTTTTGTTGTTTAGTTTGGCAGTCACAGCTCCATTATTCTGATTCTTAGCAGTGCACATCCATGTGAATCCCTTCTAAACTTAGTGTAATTAACAGCTACTAGTGTGCAGCGGCCTCAGATGAAAAGGAAAGGACATATCGATAGTGCTAGCACTAGAAAGAATTCATAAAAAGAAATAATTGTTCCGACCCAGTCCATTCACTGCAACAAGTGGGAAGAGCTAAAGGCCAGTAAAGATGCGCCTTTGAAATGTATCCTCATCAACGCCAAGAACCTTATTCTGTGTTTACTTCAGACATGAACGTCAACATCACATGGAGGATTATGTGAGCAAAACTGCAGCTGATTTTAATAACCCGATGGACTATTCAGAACTAGAATAATGGAGCTGTGCATGATTTTTCTTTCTTTTTTTTGTGTGGACTGTGTTAGAGGGGGCTGGGCGTTGCTATGCCATGACATAGGAAACTGGAAGATTTCATTAAATGCAACAGACCAGGGATTATGCCAAATAAGCTACTGTATGTAGAAAAATAAACTATACAAAGTCAAAATTTGTAGCATTAAAATGGCCTCTTTTTAGGTGACTAAGGGATCAAACTGAATTGTTGAAACATTTCAGGGGTTTGATTTACTTGGTTTGAAGGATTTTGGGGTGTTTCGATCTTTTTTTCCAGTTAAACTTTTAATGTGAAATTCATGGACACAAATGAAACTACATGAACGTCTCATTCGTCTGGTATTTTTATTTCATACGTTTTAGGAGACAGTGATGAGACAGTTTCACGTGTGAAAAACGGATTTTAGAAATGCAGTCACTGCAGCCTCTGAAAGCATACTGATTTTTGAGTGTAAATCCACTGGATTCAGATCGACTCTGCGCCTTAAGATCTACAAAGGGGGATGCGCAGCGGTTCCCTCCTGCTGCTCCACCAGCCTTAAGTTATAACACACAGCCCGCTTGACTGCACAATGATCCACTATTGAAAAACATTCCTTTTTCCAATTTAGTCATCTTTGCACTGATAACTGCGGATATGCCACGTTATTTAAAATGCAGTGCTATTTTCTCCAGCTCACTGCACCATGAACATGCGTGTATAAGATTTAGTTATATTTATTTATGTTTGTGAGGAGAATGTGTCCCTGTGTTTAGTCTGTTTTGTGTTGTCAGCCTGTGAATTTCTGTTAAAGCTGTAGTATTTATCTTGTTTAGATTTAGTATTTTAAGATATTTTTTCAGCACAATGTTGCATTTATGTTGGAAACTGTTCATGTGACTGACAGATATTTCCTTTAATAAATGCAGTTGCATTGAATATAAGTCTTTGGACTGTCTGTATTTAAACCTGCACACCCACACGAGCTCATCACAATGACGGATGGATAGATGATAGATAAGATACATATACTTAATTCATCTCCAAGAGAAATCCACATTTCCAGCATCATGACAAGAATGGAAAGAAATTAGAAGTCTAGAATTAAAAACTTTTTTGAATTATCGTTTTAAGCCTGTCAGGCAAATTGTCTGTCGTATTATTGAGCGCAACACACCGGTTTTCCAGTCCTGTAGGTGGCGGTAATGCGCCTTTGAATTGGTTGTCAGCCAGCAGACAGTCAAACCGCAGGAACGAACAAGAACATTGGGCGTCCATTTCCACCACCATCTCAGCGGCGACTGGTGTGGCGTTGGAGAAATAAAGATCCGTTAGCCCTCTAGAGGACCTGTCGACGCGAATTCGTTGGATAATAAGGCGTCATATATGTTATTATCGTCGTTGGCTATCGATCGACGAAGCCTCCTCTCGGCGTAACACTACTGCATCCTTCTCAACGAACCGGAAATTAGCTCATCTGTTCCAGGAGACTAACGATCCTCATCGATCTGCATGGCCCGGAAAAGGAGCGTAGCTTGGGGATATTTCAAAACACTGGACACGGAGACTGTCCAGTGTGTCCTCTGCAGTTGTCAGCTGGGGAGAAACGAGCACGGAAACACGTCAGCGATGATCAGACATCTTAGAAAGAAACACCCAGGCGAGACCGGGTTCGCCAAGATTAAGAGTGCGGGCCCGCGACAGGAAGTTCAGTGCGACCAACAGCACGAGATGGAGACCGACGGAGAACACTTCTGCTCCGGTATGCTGACCTCCACCTGTGTGTGTGTGTCTGTCTGTCTGTCTGTGTGTGTATAGGAGTGTTAGTGCATATAGTGTTTTCTTGTCTAATCTTTTAGATTGTTTTTACTATCTGTTGTTGTCTGTTTTCAGTATTGCTCGTTGATACTGTAAATGAGACTTGCCTCAGTGTACTCACGAGTATAAATGAATGTTAACTAAGATGTACTTGTCTGTGCGTAGACGTCATTTTTCATTTTAAATACATATGTGTGTATGCAGTACACTTGCATGATTATATTGCTGTGTAAACGAGTAATTAATTCATTAAGGTCCTAATTAGTCAGCATGTTGGTGAATTATAAAAACAATAAAATGTCTTTTTCACATGTTAAACAGTCACCCCAGAACCATTTTACTAATGTCTGACACAGTGATAATAATAATGATGATTATTGCTCCTGTGAAGTGGAAGTGGCGCTGGAGGAAGATGAGAACTACAACATCCCAGCAGTGAATGACACTGACATCAATTCAGCTATTGACGGGATCCTGGAAGCTGCACAACGAGAAGGAGCTCGACCAGAAGAAGAGATGAGCAATTGTCTCCCTGTAAAGACTAGTCGGAAGACACGGAGTTTGATCTGGACATACTTCGAGCGTTTAGATGTTTTGGGTCCTGCTCGCTGTCGGATTTGTGACATTGAAATACAGTGTCCTGACAGCAGCACCAGCAACCTGCATCGGCACGTGTCAAAAAAACACCCAGAGGTGAGTCTGCGACTGAACAAAGCGCCAAAACCTCCGTCGTCCAACTTCCCTCCAGGCTCAAACAATAACAGTGATACGGCAACCACACCGGCGCCTGTTGGAGTGGCAGAGCAGGGAGAGTTCTCAGGTAAAGTCTGAGTGAATTTAAAAAGCTCTAAATGTTATGTTAGTCATGTTACTAATATACACATGTATTTTTTTTTTTAATTGCTGTTGGTCTCAGACGTCTGCTGCATTCTATGATGTGATACATGAAATAGATGTTTTCAATGTAAATCAGAAAATCACCATGTTATTTACATTGACTGTTCACCCTGGTTCTTCTGGTTAAACAAACATAGATTGTGTGTCTTTCCAGTGTCAATTTGCTGTTGTTTGTCTTCTTGTTCTTATTCTTGGCTTTGTGCTGTTCTTCAGTGGAAATGCAGGCAAAGGAAGGAGAATCTTTTACCGACACCACAGTCAACGAAACGGATATTAATTCGGCTATTAATGGCATCCTGGAAGCTGCGCAGGGAGACGACGACGAAGAAGACGAGGCTGTGGGCGATCGCCTCCCTGCGAAGCTTAAACGTGGCACACGGAGCGTGATCTGGAGACACTTTGAACACTTAGTAGGTCTGGGTGCTGCGTCTTGTCGGATTTGCAAGAAGAAGTTACGATGCCCTGACAGCAGCACCAGCAACCTGCATCGGCACATGTCAAAGAGGCACCCGTTTGTGTCCCTGCGCATGGGCAAACTGCCACCGCTGTCACCGTCCAGCTCTGCTCGAGGTTCAAATGTGGACGGGGACACGACGACAATACTGGTTAGAGACCAGAGGGACTTGTCAGGTAAACCTTTGTTTTCTTCCTCAAGAACAAACCGGATGTGTTCTGTATACAATCTAATCTGAAGTAGAATGTTTTTCAGTGCATACTGAAAAGAAGCCTTTTTTCAACTTTACAAGAATGTGATCACTCTGTCCTGGAACAAAGCACTTAGGTTACTTGGTACCAGCATCTCCTAAATCGAGTTGAATGGAAGAGAAGAATGAGACGTTCTTGTTTATTCAAACCTGCAGCGTCTCGATCTTTGGGAGGGGAGAGACGTGTTCTCAAGAGGGAGCGGGAGCTGATCGAAGCACTGAGGAGAACCCAGAAGGAGGAGGCACGAGCACTGGAGCATCAGAGGCAGCTTCTGGAGAAGCTTCATGCAGTGAGTGCTCGAGAGGCAGCTGCCGAGAAGGAACAGATTGAGTCTCTGAGGAAGCTGCAGCAGGAGGAAGCAAGGGACTTGGAAAGACAGAGAGAAGAACTGAGGACAGAGAAGGAGGAGCTGCAGAAGAAATGGGAGGAGTTCCTCTCCATTTCCAGAGACCACACACTCTCCTCCCAAACCTGCGACACACTCGTCGTTCTGCACGACGACGAGTGATGACGAGCTCTTAATCATTCACTCCACATTCTGTTCAACCGTTCAGCACCGACCCAAACACTCCGGGTCTGTTCCAAATAACAGGATGTGTAAAAACCACCAACTGCAACTTGGCTGTGTACATTTATTTTAACGCCTTCAGTTTCACGTGTCTGTTTGCAGTTATACCTCATTTCACCCGTTTCCGGTTCGACAAATTGAGAATTTCTCCGAACCTGCTTTCTGGAACGGACCCTGGTGATATGTAAATAGAAACCTCTCTTTAAGTAAATTTAAGTTAAAATGTTGGAACAGTGATTGTGTTCCAGTGGAAGTGCATGTACTCTTCTGGTGTCCTGACGTAGTCACAGACAAACCCCATCCAGTTCAATCCACCACACTCGCTTCCCCGCCAGGAATTAGTCTGATGTTCATCAAACATGTACTGTCTGCTGAACAAATTAAACGTTACTAATTCCTGCTTCCCTCCTTTTCTTTCATGATAGCTGTTGATGAGAAGCAAATGTAGGATTTTCATACCAGAGACTAAAATTAACGTGTTTTGAAGGGAATCTTCTGCCAAACATTTTTTTTTTTTTTTTTTACTTTTACTGGAATTGGCCCCGCTGGTCCCTTCACATCAAGACCTCTTCATAAACTCTGTCAAAACATTACTGTCTCCAGTCTATTCAGAAGCATTTGCGGTGGACGATGGAGGGGCCGGACTCATCATACTCCTGCTTGCTGATCCACATCTGCTGGAAGGTGGACAGAGAGGCCAGGATGGAGCCTCCGATCCAGACGGAGTATTTACGCTCAGGTGGGGCAATGATCTGCAGAGAGAGAAAACGGAGATTCATTAGCAAAACACTGACACAACTGGGGGGCAGTGTAACACCTCTCTGCCTTGACACTGGCCCGTCAGCTCACCTTGATCTTCATGGTGGAAGGGGCCAGGGCTGTGATCTCCTTCTGCATCCTGTCGGCGATGCCAGGGTACATGGTGGTACCTCCAGACAGGACGGTGTTGGCATACAGGTCTTTACGGATGTCGACGTCACACTTCATGATGCTGTTGTAGGTGGTCTCGTGGATTCCGCAAGACTCCATTCCAGGGAAAGAGGGCTGGAAGAGGGCCTCTGGGCAACGGAACCTCTCATTGCCGATGGTGATGACCTGTCCGTCAGGGAGCTCGTAGCTCTTCTCCAGGGAAGAGGAGGAGGCGGCGGTGCTCATCTCCTACTCGAAGTCCAGAGCCACATAGCACAGCTTCTCCTTGATGTCACGCACAATTTCCCTCTCGGCGGTGGTGGTGAACGAGTAGCCACGCTCTGTCAGGATCTTCATGAGATAGTCTGTGAGGTCGCGGCCAGCCAAGTCCAGACGTAGGATGGCGTGGGGCAGAGCGTAGCCCTCGTAGATGGGCACTGTGTGGGTCACCCCGTCACCGGAGTCCATGACAATACCGGTGGTAC
>CAAKHB010002061.1:35712-58172 GCA_901007665.1 Aeoliscus strigatus | reverse complement strand
CGTCAGTCGCTCTCGGTCGTCTTTTGTCCGTTGCTCACCTCAGCCCACGTCCAGTCACAGCCGCTGTCACACCGAAGTCTTTGAACCACGAGGAACTGACATTGATTTTGTGACTTTAATTCTTGGTGGTAAATGGTACATGTGAACACATGAATGGTTTCATGTGAAGAAAGTTGAGTTGAATTTTTGTCTCGTCCTGAAGCTTTGTGCTCTGTCTTCTGTTCTGTTTTTCTACGTAATGAGAGCTTCAAACGCCGTCATCTGGACCTTTTCTCACTCCTCGTTTTTCAATAAAAACACTTGTCCTTGTTCCAAAAGAGTTTTCTGGGAGTTTACACGGAGATGAAGTTCTTCATTATTTCCTTGGAGGAAACAAACACCTGACACATCTTGATCATACAGCCAGGAAACACTGAACGTTCTAGCAAATTTTGTTGAGAACAAGAACAACAACTGATGGATCTGGTCTGAATAATACACACACGGAAGGATTCAACTGCTGTAGAGAAACACGTTTTTGCAATAAATACAAAGACGTTTGCGAGGCAGCTGAAGAGAGAGACACACTTTGGTTTTCATTTCCATTCCTTTGAATTCTGATGTGCGATCCACCAGAGATTATCCTGAGCCCAGAGACAACAATCTAAAAAAAACAGGCAAACAGTGAGACAGCGGAGGAGTTACTCAACAATCCCTCTGCTGGGACAAAACACGACGCTGTCTGAAATAATAGTGCGGCTTCCTCCCACCTCCCAAAGAATACCAGATAATACCAGATGGCTCCTTGAAAGTACCAGTAGGTGTGAATGGTTGTTTGTCTCGTACAGGTTGAACCCCGCCGTTCACACGTTGGGAGCTGGGATCGACTTCAGCATGTACGTCAACACTTTTAGGAGCGACTGAAGGAACGGACCGAGGAACGAAAGAACCGAGGAACGAAAGAACCAAGGAACAAACCAAGGCACGAAGGAACCGAGGAACAAAAGAACCAGAGAACAACGAGCAACGAGCCAAGAAATGAATGAACCAAGAAACAACCGAGCCAAGAAACGAACGAACCAAGGAACAAACTGTTACACAACTTATTGAGCCAATGAGCCAATGGAGCCAATGAGAACACCTTCCCAGCCCAGTGGACCAACCCCCTGCAGACTCCTCTCTCAGTCCCACCTGACAAACGCTGACACTGAGCTCTGCGTTGGTTCATCAGGTCTCACAGAGTTTCTGTGACAAAGTGAACCTGACCGAACCATAACGATGTTTGAATGACGCGGGAGTGATTGTGAGCGGATGGTTACCGTGACAATAAGGCCCCTCTCCTGGAAGTATTTGACCAGCGGGATGGTGTTCTGCTTGAAGTTGGTCAGGCGGCGGTCGATGGCCTTGGGGTTGTCGTCGGGTCGTCCCTGCTGCTCGGCTCGTCTGTGTAGCCGCTCCTTCAAGCGGTGGTTGGTGCAGGCCAGGAACACCACCAGGTCGGGCGAGCAGATCTGACCGGCGAGAGAGGGAATGAGTGAGAGGTAGCAACAGTGGGGACAGAGACACATTTGGACGTGGACCCCCACACCCCGATTCACCACGGTGATATTTTTCAAAATGGAGATGGTGAAAACAGCTGGTCACAAGTAACCGTAATGTAAAGTAGAAATAAACAGGATGATGATTTTATTAAAGGATCCAGCCTCAACCGTCCATCTTGAATGGGGCTCACCACCATTTCGTTACAGAAAAAGCTCTAAGACTTTTCATTCTGCCGTCCTGAGTCTGCGTCTGATCTGGTCGGGTCCCAGAGCCCAAAATAACTGGAATGCTGTTGTCATTTGTGCAACTCATGGCGCGTGAGCCCTCTGGTACTCTGATTCATCTCCAGCAGTAACGTGGAGCAACGAGAGGAAGAAAAACGGAAGAAACAAGATTGCCCGTCGACTCGTCTCCACAAGTTACCATCACAAAACAGGCATCTATGTTTCATTTTTAATGGCATTATGATCTCATCTGTTATTAAAAGGCCTGGACACACACACACACACACACACACACACACACACACACACACACACACACACACATATCCCTAAATAAGGTCCAGGAACAGGCAGAACTGTTCACTGTGCCAAAGCCCTTTTTTTTTAGGGTTTTCCATAAACATTTGGTCAAACAGCAGAAACTGGCAGAAACTGGAGCTGTAACATCCTGCTGCTGAGGAAAGTCAACACCCGTGACGAAGCAAAACGTCCAGAGAGTTGGGATGAAGTTGGGAGTTGGGATGAAACGAGAGCCAAAGTGGGACGCGGAAGAGGAGAGGTAGAAGCAGGAATAGAAAAGCAGAGCGAGACACACACACACACACACACACACACACACTTAGGTGATGACAATCACACTGACTGAAACCTCTTTTATCTAAAACTAGTGTTTCGTTTGATCCGGTCCTTCTCTGGTGTTTCACATCAACCCGATACCGTTTCTCTGGTCGTCTGATTCGGTTCTGTCCAGCGAGCGGAGCTGAGAACTATCAGCCGTCTCCATCTGGCCCGAGTGTTCTGGGCTCGTTTCCTCTCTGTTCGCCATCCAGCCTTTTCCCAGGAGCTTCACGCCTCGGTGCAGCTTCACAGACAGCGGGTGGGAGGAGAGCTGGTCTCGTTTGTGAGCTCAAACAAAGATTATGTAACATGTTCTCCTGGAAGTTTTACTTTGTCTGGTGCTCTCAATATTCCTTCCTTTCATTTACCATGTTCCGCTTGGCTAGTCTGTGCACTTCAGCTCATGTTCCGTGAATAAATCATGTGTACGATGATGTGTGCCCCCGCTTTTGGACAAAACATGGAGAAGCCGTGTTTGGTTTCTCCACACCAACTATCTGGAAGGAAGTCCCACAGTTCCTTCAAACTGAGTATCTTCACTGCCTTAGACGAAGTTCCTAAGCTGTACTGTAAGTTTTATCCAAGTATTTCATACATGATTTCATGTATTCATCATCCTTTAAACTTTGTCTTCTTCTGCTGCGTTTTCTGCTGTAAAGCACCTTTCCATGCCTTTGACTGAAACGTTCAGTTGAACTACTACAACTACAAATAAACTTGCCTCGTTCTATAGCGTTGTACAATAAAAGGTACGAGTTTATATCTTCCTGTCAAAGTCAGAATCTCGTTTCATATAAAGTGACAATGATCCACACCTTTCCGCATCAGACTCATGTGAAAACCTGTAATTACGTTTTTTCTTCGACAGAAGAAGATCAGTTTGAGGGGCAGGTGGGTGGTCTGTGTTGCGGGTTTACATCCAAACATCGGCACAGGTGTTTCCCAGAGATGAAGAGCTGGACTGACGCGTCTATAATTGATAGGAGCGGAGGTGAAAGGGCTCTAGGGATGATGATGGAGGGATGGACGCTCTCACTGGGCAGGTTTAAAGAGGAGCACGGCGGCCCACGGGGGCCACTCACAAATGGCTGCTGTGATGTCGCAAAGGGCAAAGTCTCAGTGTGTGTGTGGTTGGGGGGGGGGGTCCTCAGAGGATCACTTGGTTGCCACTGTGCTCCCACTGTGAATATGGAATCAATAAGAACAAACAGAGAACTTAACACACGTCATTCAAAACCAACAAATGGAACTCAGCAGTCTGTTAGCTTTGTGTCTTTGTGTCTTTGTGTCTTTGTGTCTTTGTGTCTTTGTGTCATGTCTTTGCAATAACAAATGAAAACAAGAGCTTCAACATCTTGTGCACAAACAAAAGTCCCGTGTGTTCAAACAGGATCATCTGGCCAAATGACCCGTGAGTATCGGACAACTTTTGACAAATGGTCAAATCCACTCAGCCACTCTGGCGACTGACGGGACGAAGGAATCTGCTTTGCCTGCATCTATTTTTACTACATTGGGCCTAAGTCACCAAATCGGGCTGCGCGACCATAAACTCAGTGGGAAAACAACAGAGAACTTATCAGGTGACAAGTTCATTACAAATAAAATGAGGTAGTTTGGAAATGATGAGTAAGAATAGATCAGTAGGAGGTGAGCAGGCAGTGGTCGTAGAAAGAGGAGATACAACAAACAGAAATGAAAACTACTAAATACACGTGTGAAAACCTGTCGGAGGAACACTTTGTCAGACATCACATGAAGTCCAAGTCAAGGTTCTCAGCACCATCTGTCCTTCAATGAAGACTCCAGCTCCACAGAAGACTGAACACTTGCAACGGACTTTTCCAGATTATTGAAAGTAATCGTCGTCACCAAACCTCCTCCACCTCCTCCTCCTGCTCCACATGACGCGTCCTCGCCTCCGACAGTTATGTGACCTTAACCGGCTGCACACCACATGAATTTGCATGAGACTTGATTTTGTCCTGACGTGACAGCTGATTGGACGTGGAGGCTTCCACATGCTCGGGTGAATGTTGACATTAAGCTGTAATCTACTGACAAGGACAGCAAAGGTGTTTCTTAGCAACCGGCAACTGTTTATTTCTCCGTGGATGACTAAAAATAAAATCAATGTGCTGCGCCGAGACATCAAGATCCTCCTCCCTGGTATTTCAATGTGCTTACGTAAATGAAACATGGAATTTTATTTTATGAATGACGCTGAGCTTACTTCACTGCCGTTACTTGTGTCCACTCTGGATTTACCCACTCGATCATGATAATTTACCAATCGCATGTGTTAAGATCTAATCCAAATCATATTCGTTATCTCTCTGCTCTGCTCTCTAACAGACACTTTGACGTTTGGGTTTGCGGGTTTTTTAATGTGGGCTGGCGACCACACAAATGAATCGTGTGACGTGTTGCGGCCTCTGACCCCGTTGGTTTGTTTTAAGTACCAGTCTTCTCTCCAGGAGGACAACCGACCCGCAAACATGTCAATTCTAGATTCCGGATCTGATCATCGCCGATGTGTCTCGTATGTAAATGAGCCGGCTAAGACGACGCCTGTCCTCCAGAGCTGTCAAAGAAGCGATGCTGTCTTTTCTCCAGAGCTGCACAGGAAGCCCTTTCATCACCAGGTAATTTGATTTGGACATGCGATGGAAGCACTTGGACGGGATTTGAACCCGCTCCAGTTCTCGTCTAACTCCGGGGCCCGTTTGCAGACGACCGCCAACACAGTTTAGCAAACACTTATTGTGTCATGAAATTAATTTACTGAACTTAACTGAATTAGCAAATGACCAGAAGAGAAATTAAACCAAGCAAAAGCTCTCACGTGCTCAAGTTGAATTTTTATTCTGTAAATATCACACTCTCTCAGAGAGACAAGGCTAATTTATTTTTAGAGCACAATTCATACTCCAGGCAATTCAAAGTGCTTTACAGAAGCAGAAGATGAATTTAAAAAAACATAAAAAGAATATACATTTAAAAGAAAAAGGCAGCTTACTAAAGACAATAAAATGCACAAACAAACAAACAAACAAACAAACAAACCAATAAATAAAATCACAGATGACACAGGAGAATAAAAGCTAAAGTACAGCGCATGATAAACAGAAGGACAGATACGTTGGTACATCACGTAAACAGGAAAGTACATTCAAGACAAACTCCAGTAACAGACAATAATTCCTGACATGAAGCTTCCCTGGATTCTCCAGCGGTTTCTAGAACCTGCCCTGTCAGGTCCCTGACCTGAGGGCTGTCGTGTCATCGAGTCATTGGATCATCGCCAGCCGTTCACTTCGGTCCAGTAGTACAGTGACCCGCCTCCGTCTCTCTCTCTCTCTCCCATTGCCACCCGGTTCCAGAAATCCAGACAAACCACCAGCGAGTTTGGATTTGCTCTGCACGAACCGTTGGATCATTGACGGTGAACAAAAATCACATGGGTCTACCCCACGTAGGTGGGCTCAGAGCCGTGTACAGAGGCTGTGGGCGGGGCTTAGCAGGATGACGACAGTGGTTACGTAAACAACAAAGATGGCTGCTGCCGCCGCTGCTGCTGAAGAGTTTGACGTCAACAGGAAACGAGTTGGACGTTTCTGTCAAAGACCGACAAAGGATCGTTCCCGCTCCATCGCCGTCCGTCCCTCCATCAAACTCTTCCACTGACCTCGTTCATCGCGCTGATTGGTCGAGCTGAGGGGACCCGTTGAGCTCCCCAACAAGTTCAAGAACCCAAGGACTCATTAAGACCAAATCATCCCCTGCTCATTGATTCGCAGCCGTCCAGGATGTGTGAACGTAGAAAAGCCCGTTGATTGTGAAACATTCCAGCAACAAGCATGTTGATCCTTTCTCTGTTTACAGCTCAGTGCGGACGCCGGGATCGTTTAATCACGTCTGATCTGCTCCAGCAGCTGGAACCGCTGATAATAACCATAGTAATAGCTCTAGCGCTAGCGTAGGTCTGTCAAAGACCAGGTGATTGCCTCCCCGCCAGCGCCAGCCGGGCCACACACACCAGAGAGAGCAGAGAACGTGACAAAGACACGTCCTCACACGTTCACGGTGCCAAAAGCAGTTTGCTCTGAAACAGATCAGCTACCAGTTACAAATCATTCACGTCATTTGTAATCTACTAACAGATGCTAAGGAATCATTTGTCATATCGGACTTGAACTTGGAGCCCAATAATCAACAATTTCCCTTCTTCTGACACTCGAATGCCTCATTATTTTCACCATTCAGACCTACAATGATTATTTCCTCTGCACGCTCAGTGATTATTTGAAAAGTCTAAGAAAAAAAAAACCCATCAGAACAGAAAGCCCAGGGTAAATTAACAATAAAAATAGGATTTAACAATCATTAACAAAACATAAAGGTGGCGAATGTTTGCATTTAGTTGAAAAAGTATTAAATGATGCCTGAAATTGCTGCTACTGGTTTTCTTTGTCGATTGGAATCAGTTAATTGACTGCCTGGTGCTCGTATCGTGTTCTGTGCCAGAAAAAAAAAAATTCACATATGCTTTCGGAGATGAAAAAAAAAATGTAGTAAGAAAGTTAAAAAAAGTATATATATGGAGCTGGTAATCTGCTGAGGAGGTTCTGCATCTGTTAAGTTGATTTTCATTCAACTCTGTTCGTGTGTGTGTGTGTGTGTGTGTGTGTAGAAGATTACATAATGATCATTAATAAAGGTGGTGGACTTCCATGAGCAATGGATGCCCGAGTTTGTAAGCTGCACTGATGTAATTCCCGTGAGAAAAGCGAGTTGTTTGCGGCCCAGTTTCACAACCGAGTGGAACATGAAAAAAGCTGCTCTTACGCTGGTTCTGGTAACCAACACATTACAACGACGCCGTGACAACATTCCCACTGTCAAGAAACCAAACTAGTTTGTGAGAGACATCAGATCAGATAACATGGAGCCACAGACGCCATCTTGGATTCTAGAGCAGCACATGCAGGAGACGTATTATCATCATGTAAATGTGATTTTGTCTTAGTAATTGATGTAAAATGATGTGGGTGGGGGTGTGTGTGTGTGTACTTAAAACGGACACAAGCAGGCGGCCTCCTGCTGATTCACCCCGTCGGCCCACTTTAGCAATCGATTTACACGTTGTGACTGTAAATACGGTCCGAGTACGGTCTCTGACTAAGTGGCGCCAGCAGTGGAGCAGAAGAGCCTCATCTAGTTTCCTCTGCAGGGGCCCACATTTATTCGCCAGCAGGAAGCCACAGTTTGTAAAAACATGAAGCTGTGTTGTTTTATATTCATGCTGTTACTTTGACAGGTCAACAAAACCACAGGGAGGTCAAGGCAGAGCAGGTCACCTGATGCTCAGAGGGCTGCGACTGCCAAAGTCACGTCACGTGATTCGTCTTTCAGAAATAATCCAGGTTCACTGATCAACACTAAGTATGTGATGAAGGAAGAGGGTGTACCAACTCCATCTCCCAAATTAAAAATGTACAGTACATGTTGCATCTACATGGTTAATAGGTTTCAAATACTTGGTCGACTAAATAAGACGACTTGCTATGAATTCACATTTATATTTTTTTCTAATGAGCATTGACAAAAGTAAAAAGTAAAAGACTCCTTGTGAATAATTTAATGATTTATGTTTTTGCTTTGAATTCCATTTAACAGTAATTATAGGCTTTTAAAATGTATTTTATTTTATTTTATTTTAATCATGTATCATAGAAAATTACTGGACGAACACAACACGCGACTATGCGACTGTACCACGGAGAAACCTGCAGCACTGACAACCTGGCTTCTCGTTCTGGCCAAGGCAGCTGAAATGATTCGATTAGGAGTTTCGTCCACGCTCACGCTGACCCAGATGGACGCCGCTCTTTCCCGTTCCACAACCACTCTGCTTGTGCGAGTCAACGACACGCTCATTTCAACGCTGACAAATGTTAAGTGAGTGAAACTGCCGGCCACTCGACTGTAAAGGATAAATTTCCATTCGAGTGCTCTGGCTCAGACTAAATCACCCGTTCATGTTTAATGTTTGTGGCTGCGGTGGAGAGAAACCCTCTGGAGGAGCGTCAGCGTTTGATTTATCCTCCTACGTGCCGCTAATTTACAGAGATGCGGATGGCGGCTGTCGGGTAAAGCTCGATCGATCTGTCTACATCTGCGTCCTTCTACAACGTGTCCCCAGCTGCACGTTTCAGGAAGCTCACCTGGTCTTCGAAGGACAGCGCCTGTCCAACGTCTCGAGGGAACCCGTCGATGACGATACCGACAGCATCTGGGATCTTCATTATCTTCTGCTTGATCTCGGTGATTGTGGTCTCCTGGGAAACGAGGACTGACATCATTTAAAATGATCAGCTTCAGTTTGCGTCAACGGACAACTTCTGGCATTGTTGCCAGCCTGGATTTTCTCACGCGCGTGCGTTGGAAGAATTCATAGGGACTGAAAGCGAGGACATGGAGGCCGTTCAAACCGAAAAAGCAGCTGTTCACATTTCAAACCCAGATGTTCAGACAGTGTTAAACCCTACAAGAAATTAGAATTGTGGCTGACATGCTAGCAGTGACCATTTGCATCGGCCTGACCATCAACAGACCATTTCCAGCCCCCAGGTTTAGCTACCAGCACATTTTGGGAGAGAGCAGGAGTACCCGGAGTCAGCAGTTAAAACACTTTTATCTGAGCAGATTTTAGCACAGAAAACCAGTGGTTGCGTTCTTTCCTCACCGAGCTGATTCCAACATGTTAAGGTTGAAAAACACCAGAATTCCCCTTTAAGCCAGATTGGCTGGAATGATGGGATGTCTGATCAATACGAACTGGGAGGTCAACTGTGAAATAAGGGAAAAGGTGACACCATCAATAAACTGAATGGACAGCTGAAGTGTGTGTGTGTGTGTGTGAAGAGGGGGTGTACACGTTATAATTCATCCATTTATCCAGTTGTACTTTGCAGCCAGTTGACTGTCTTCAGTGCACTTGAGGCCGGAGCGTGCCAGCATCATTTAGCATCACATACTTCCTCGTGCCTGCAGGAGGTCACCATGTTCGAATGTCAGAAGTCTGAATCATACAATATGGCAGCGACACACGAGCAGCGCTCAGGTCTAAAAATAACATCCACAGCCCGTCCCTGACGAACACAGATGTTTATGCTCTTGAAACGCAGACTCTGAGCAGCGGCAGATAGCGCCAAGATTAAACACAATCTGGACTCTAGAAAATGAAAAGAGGAACAGTTGGAGAAAATTGGATCCATTGACGTCTGACCTCAGCTAGGAATCACTGTCTCGTTATTCTGTAAAATACACACAGTCTGCACCCTCCCCTTGGGAAGCTGGCTGGTGCTGGCTAGCAAGGTTTGTCGGTTTCTTATTGAAGAAGGAAGAAAGTACGTCTCTGTAATGTCACTCACTGTATGAGACCACTGAGTGTTGACATCCAAAGTGAACTTACACACTAGTACCTCCACTACTACTGTAGTCTAATGGTGCTAGTAGTGGGCTAACGTTAGCGAATGCAACTTCTTGAGCCAAACTGTCAGACACACAATTTAGCCAAAACCCCAAAACAATCTTTTTTTTTTTGTCTTTCTTCGAATTGCGATTAAACAAATGTGGTCTTTGAGTTGTCAGCCTGGCGGTGGCAGCGGGTAATCGTCAGGTTTGACTTTGCGCCTTCATTAGACGGCATTTTTGCAAATTAGCTAGCTGTGTTAGCCTTCACAGCTAACACTGTGACATACTCATGATGTAGGCCTCAGAGGGGTCTATCTATCTATCTATCTGTCTGTCTGTCTGTCTGTCTGTCTGTCTGTCTGTCTATCTATCTGTATAGACGGATTTCTTTTTAATTTAAGACCAAACTGTAAAATATCATCTAGAGACCTGGGGGAACAGGACATTCAGTGTCACATGGCCTCACAGTAAACTTCTTTTTCCTTCTTCTTTTGTGCAAAGTTGGTTTAAGTCACTGAGGTCTGAAGATCCCGTCTGATTGCTGCAGTTTTTATCGACATGACGTGTCGTCACGGCTGAGTTCAGGAGTCAAGAAGCTTTCCCACGAGACCAAATGACTCAGGGGACTCCAGCTCCTGGTGTTGAGATGACGGTTCTCTCCAGGCTGCGTGAGTCTCTGTGAATCTCTCAAGTCCAATTTAGGTTTCTCATTGTACATTTGAGAGCGTCATCGCTCTGCCTGTTTTTACCCTTGACAGGGGCGTGGCAGCGCAGCGGGCGTTCTGCGGTCCGAAGCCGCTCCAGCCGGGTTCAGCTGGCTCCGCTCAGCTCCACGTTAAAACACGGCTGCTGCTGAGTCACATGACTGTGAGTCAACGTCTAAACACCCGTCTCACCATAAATGCTCTCCTCAGCCTTTCCTCCATCCTGCGACGTGCACAGTTCAATCAGTCTCATCGGGGAGACAATGTTGATTTCATCTGGAACTGGAAATGTGTGTGGAGAGCGGCAAACACCCGCAGGGGTCTGTTCCCGTTTTCTTCCTGGGAAGTCATTATCTCACAGCGGAGGATGCTAAGAACATGGATTAGCATCCCTCCTGCCAACACGCCTCTGATATGATGGCTGCTAATTAGTTCCTTGTTACGATCGTGCTGTGTTCATGACATGTGAGGGACTGGACACACTCACCCTCTGTTTCACACACAACACACTCCCCCGCCCACCCCCGCCCACCCCCACCCCCCTTTCCTCGTTTTCTTTGCTACCTGCGGTGCCAGTTCTCCGTTGGTGATGATTTTGGCGATCAGGCTCCACTTCCTGTTGCTGGTGGCGTTATGGATCATCTTCTTCCTCAGCAGCTCGCCCACAGACACGTACTGGAAGCCGTAGCGCTCTGCGATCTTCAGGCTCTGTGTTCCTTTGCCGCTGCCAGGGCCACCTGAGCACAGAGAGGGAGCTGATGATGTTTTGGGAGAGTGTGTGTGTGTGTGTGTGTGTGTGTGTGTGTGTGAGAGAGAGAGAGATTATGTATGTGTACGACGTGGCTTTGTGTGAGTGTGAAACATTATGTGTGTGGGTGTTTGCGGAGGCGCATGTGTGTGTGACACACAGAAGTCCAGACGATGATGACTGTGTGTGTGTGTGTGTGTTTGTGTGTGTGACATGTGTCACAGAGTGTTTTTGCGACTCTGTGCGTGGCTGTGCGTTAGCGTCTCAGTGTGTGGGAGCAGATGAAACAGGTGTGTGTGTGTGTGTGTGTGTGTGAACCTCCTACATTTGTTATTTTGACTTTATTTTAGGTGTGGGGAGCCAGCACTTACTGCTGCAGTTTGTTAGGTATTAAAACAGATACACACGCTTCAATTTCCTTCGACAATTGCAGTGAGATATTATCAACCAATACAATCAACACAATCTGTTATGTATTAACCTGGTATTATTATCTATCTATTAATCTTTAATCAATCTTTAATCAAGACTCGAAAAATTAATAAAGTACACAAAGGAAAGACCCATGTGCAGCTGACCCTGTTAAATACACAACAGGTTTTTGAAAACGTTTAAAAAAAACGCTCCTTTATTCAAGATTCCCAGGATGCTACTGTTGCCATAGAAATGTCGTCTGCACCCTCGTTGTTCCTCGTAGGCCCCAGAGAAGAAGATGGCGGTGTGTGGGCGGGGTTAGCGCATGCAGGTTAAATGGGAGGTGGGGCTATGACATCATCAGCTCAGGAAGAGTTTTGGAGAAGTTGTGTATGTGCAGCTGGGTCTGACGCCCGTTTCGACTTCACTGACCATTTCCGTGACCTTTCGGCTCCCGTTCTGAAGCAGCCGATAACCCTGACAATGCTCGCTCACATTTTAAGAGCACGGTCAAAGCCGGCGAGCCAAAAGTTCACAATAATAATAATAATAATAATAATGATAATAATAAGCTTTGAAACAAAGAGGAGGATGGCTCGTAAATATTCTACATCACTTCACACACACACCTCATCTGTTCGTCTCCTCGTAAATCTGCCAGAGAAAACATGCCACAATGCTCCAAAGAGCTGCTGCTTACACTTAAGGCAAAATAGGGCACGATGTCGTCACGCCGACGGAACAGGAACCGTCTCCATGTTTCTCCATGACAAAGACCTATCATCTGCACGACCCACACTGGGACCGTCGCTGTACGCAAAACCACACCGACGGGCGTTACCTCCGGCTTTTAACTGTCAGAAAGACACGTTATTAATAGCATTTCTTTCCCCCTTCGGCTCAGGCGGAGTCGTGGCTCTTATTGTGCGGCTGCCGTCTTTAATTTGTGAGATTAATGAAAGTATTTGACAGGTTAATGCGGCTCATCCAGGGAAATCAGATTAGGACAGTGTCGAACACAGTGAGTGACATGCAGGAAGATCTGCCCCCCCCCCCCGATAGCGACGGGGGCGGGGCTACGCTCAAACTACCCGGAAAACACACACACACACACACACACACACATAATAATATACCAAACCTGACACAATGTATCAGGTGTGTCAGGTTTGAATAAACCACTAATTAGTTAAAAATACTGTAAATCTCAAATCTGAGACAGTGGAATTTTGATTATCCAGATCTATATGCCATATTTATCAAAATTACAACGAAAAGGCTTGAAAATGTCCATTTATGTGAATGAATGAATCCAGAATGAATGAAACATATTCCACTGTGTAAATTCTTTGCTGTGTGTGTGTGGTTCTGTCCGTTGTGTCGGCCGCTCACCGATGACGAGGATGACTTTGGGCCGAGGCCTGGACAGATCAAACACCTCGTACTCCTCGATGAGCTCCGCCGTCTCCGACAGGTCTGAGTCACTCTCGATGGAAAACTGGCTGATGGGAGGGAGGCGGTCGTAGCGTCTGTAGGGGAAGTTGGGACTGTCGGGTAACACTGACACACACACACACACACACACACACACGCAAATCATCATCACTGTCAATAGATGTGCACAGATCAGAACCTGCTGCTCTTACAGAATCTGGTTCATTTCATTTCATTTTCACAGTAACTTTCATGACGTAAACATCTAATGACAGATGAAAGCGTTCATGGGATGAGAACATCAATGACTGATGCGTCTATACCACACACGGTGAATCCTACAATGAAGGATGGAAGGAGTGTAGCGAGAGAACGGAGGAACGACTGTATCGTCACACAAAAACATGTTGAGATGAAAAGAACAAAAGCGCAGAAAAATCTGAACGTTTCTTCATTATTTGTCAGACTGAACTTGTTTTTTCTTCCTAAAATGATCCCACACACACCACCCTTTTTCTGTCTTTTTTGTTGTTAGTTGTTAGTATTTTAGTAGCCACGCCCACCCCTGTGAGTGGAGTTGAAATGAAATAATTTCAAACACCGATACGACAGCTCTCCAAAGACGACTCAGTTTGAACCTCCAACCGATGAACTCACATTTAGAATTATCTACGTATCTGCCTTCTACTCGGCAGTGACGGGAAAACAGTCAGGCAGCCATTTTTCCGATTCAACTAAAATATAACCATGAATTAGTAACTGGAGTTACTCCCCAGCCCTGGAAGCTACAGCAGCAGATGTGTGTTAATAATGAATCAACTCCAGGAGTTCATGTGGCATCTTTACGTGTCTTATTTTGTGCCTAACAGCGGTTCTAAACTTATAAACATCACATTTCCTGTCTAAGGCTAGAGCAGAAAGTGTATCCAAGGTGCTGACATCAGCATGAAAATGCTGAATTGCAGCTTGTGTCTGACTAATTGGTATTGGTTTCCCACCTGTTCTGAAGAGGGACCTGCGCGACTGCCCGCCGTTGAGAGGTGGGAGGGGCTTCTTCTCCTGACCCACAAACGTATCCCACCGCACTTTCTCTGATCCTCCGAGTTCCCGCACTTTCTTCAGACAGGCCTCCAGGTAGTCGATGGGGTCATCGGGCCGGTAGTACATCAGACCTGTCAGCAGGCTCTGGAGGGACAACGTGGAGAGCTGCTACGTCGCTGTTATGACATCTCGCTCTGTCTGTGACAATGTGCTCGACCTAATGAGCTCAGAGCGGCGTGATCCACCAGGGAGGGAAGAGAACACCCCCTGAAGCTGAACGGAGCCCGCTGACCTTACACTATCAAAACCGATGACTACACGGAGGCTGAAGCTCCTCATGGTCAGAAATGCCTTTGTTTAGAGACATGTATGCGTTTCAACAAAAGCTTGAGAAAAGCGAGAACCGAGAACGGCCCCGAGCGGCGTTCAAATAAACAAAAAAAACCCCAGCAGATATCGAATCGGCCAAAGTTGAAAAACAAAGGTGAGAGCGTCCAACTGAACACTGGACTTCTGACGGACGCCACAATCCTGAGAGGTGTGATACGACTCATCAGGTGTTTCATACGTGGAATGTGTTCTCACTAGGTTTCACTGACATTCATGAGGAGTAGCATTCCCTCATATTCACAGCTACCACTGTTCACACTCACATTCACAATCAGCACCATTCCGTCTCACGTTCACACCTACACCCTTTCACCCTCACACTCCGACATTTTAGGATGTCACACGTGTGTTGTCATGGAGCTGGAAGGAGCAAAGCTGCCAGAAATCTGGGGTCAACCCCTTCTTTGTTCTAGAGAAAACAACTTTGCCAGAAGATCCTGATGCCGAACGACCCCCGACAGGTAAACACAGACTCTCGCTGACCTGCTGCCATTACCAGCTGATGAACATGTGAGAATTCTGTGAGTCAACGGTGTGTTTGTGTGACATTTGACCCCTTCGGACCCGTAGCACCTTCCTTCTTCTCCGCCCGACGAGCTGCCAGCTCGGAAGCAGCAGTCGGATGAGTTCACAGTGGAGACGCTGTGAGCTGTGTCCCTTCAACCCCTCAGCGCGGCTGAATCAACAAGCAGCGATCGCTGGAATTCATGACTGTGCACTGTACACTACATTAATCCCTAATTAAGTGGATGAGCCCATTAACTGTGTCTGGGAAAGATAAACGAGAGCTCGTTTTCTTTTTCATCTCCATTCTGGGCATGTCTTATGAGGAGTTCTTACACTTTACCATCATGTCACCTGCCACAGAATACACACACACACACACACACACACACACACACCACCAACAGTTCATCACAGACACTAACCTCATTCCTGTGCTCACTTCTAGTCACTCACTCCTTTATGTGAGTGAATTGTGTTTCACTATCAGTATCATCAGGTCTGTTTCAGACATCTCAGGAGGAACACAGTGTCCATATGACGCCAGATTCTCCTAATTAGAGGGAAATTACACAGAGCTGGAAGAAATTGAGGTTGCAGATTCATATGCATCTAGAAATATAATTTGGTGAAGTTTTCGGAAGACAAATCCAATAATCCCGCAGTTTTCGTCGCCTCGTCCATTCCAACCCACTGTTCCAATGAGCCAATGTTCCCCCCTGTGACAGGGGCGGAGATGTGACGGACACACGCCGGGCTCGGGTCTCATCCGCCCCGCAGAGCATCTCATGTCTCACCTCGAAGAGTTGCGGGATCTCCCGTCGGGCCAGATATTCCTTCGCATCGCTGGTGTTCATCTCCGCTCGACCTGCAGCCAACAACTTGTCCACGGCGATTTTCCTCCTCACGGGTTCCTCTTGTCGTTGCTGCCGCTGTTGTTGTTGTTGTTGTTGTTGTTGTTGTTGTTGTTGTTGACTAAGCAGAGCTCCGGACACATCCAGGTCTCCTCAGCGCATCTTTGCCGGTTGTGAGGACTTTACAGGCGGATTCCTGCGGGTGATGCCACCGCGCCACCCACCTCAGTGATGCGGATGCGTGAGGCTCAACGTCCACCCCTCGCTCCTACAGCGCCCCGTTGTGTGTGTGTGTGTGTGTGTGTGTGTGTGCGTAGAAACTTGTGTGGTTTGTCTGTAGAAAATCAGTGTTGGGGAGAATAGTTACACGTAACAGTGTTACATAATTCAATTACAAAGTAAACTATACCTGTCACTGTAATTACAATCAGAATCTGCTTTTATTCCACTCTTTAATAATAATAATAATAATAATAATAATAATAATAATAATAATAATAATAATAATAATAATAATAATAATAATAATGTATCTATGTAAATAAGCCACAAGAATAATACAATAAGAATAGATACATGTAATAACACATTTTAAAAAATTAAAAAAAATCTTTTAAATATAAATTCAAACCGTGTTGCTGAACGTGCATAAGGCCAGAATTAAATATCATTCCATCCTTTTAAAAATTGATTCATCCAAAGAAATGACAGTAAGTTTACTGTTTACACTGTAGGTCTGGGCAGCTTTGTTCCTGGACTCCATGACAACTGCTGCACTAACACATCACACAATGAGGTGTTTCATCAGACAGAACACTAAATGGTATAAATATGTATATTTGTATCACACAGGGGTTCCATGGTCACAGCTTCATAGTTTTAGCTGTGAAACTGGTAACAGAAACAGGAAATATAGAAAATGGGAATAGAAAATATACTGAAGAAGTGACAGTTTCAACTCCGACCGTGTGCAGTTACTCAGGTTCAACTCAGTGTGTGTCTGCAAACACAACTGGTTTATCATAACACACAGAGCGACCCACACATCTCATCTATGTGGGATCAGTTTGTGTTGTGATGTTTGGAAAGCTGCTTATCATATCTTATCTTATCTTATCATGTCTTATCTTGTCTTGTCGAATCATTGACAAATACACCTGATACCCCCATGAATGGAAGAAACGTGGATGGTTGACTTAGTGGCAGTAAGTAGAGTTTACTTCGAGGTACCGCTAAGATAAGATGAAATAAGAATCCTTTGTTGTCTCATCGCAGGTGAATTCAAAGTGTCACAGCAGCAAAGTTGCAGCAGTCAGAAAATATACATTAATATAGTTAGATAATAGCATGATAGCATGGCTTGTTTTAGGAACACACACTTCCTCTGTATGTGAGACTACACAGACACAGGAAAATAATCTTTGACTTCTCAGTTTGTCTCGAACTGATCATGTGACACTTGTGACATTGTAGTGCTAAAATGTAAATGAATTCTGCCTGTGTCTCCCTGATAATTAGAGCCTGTGGCTCACAGGCTGTCACTGAAATGCATTATTTTTTTAGAGTCCGATCACTTCACTAGATCAAGTCTATTTTAGGAGAATTTGATTTCCTGGTACATCCCATAGGATTGGATCCTTATAGTCCACTAATCCTCTTGACAGCTGGACTGCCGACTAGCAGTCTCCTTGTGGATTATATCACAGAGCCACATTAAATTATTTCAATGTGTCTATCACTGCATTTGAATTCCGTTTCACAAGTAGGAATCTGTCACTTCTGAGGACAAAACAGGCCGATGGTGAAAATGTTAATTCATGCACTGAAAAGGGAACAATAATTCATGACTTGGAGTTGTTTTGATGGTGTTTGAATTCTCCCATTCTTACATGATGCATTTCGTGAAGGACAAATGCTGTGATGAATGTGGCGCAGGCAAAGGGAAGTGGGTGCTGTAGGTCATAATGTAGCAGGAGACGTCTGGAAGATTGAAGTGGCTGGCAGAGCTGTGAAGCTGCCTCGTAATGTGTCAAAACTCATTTCAGTGCTGTTTCTTTCCAGCAGGCCATCGTCCTGCTGTACTGCAATGTTATTAGATGCATTACACTTTCCAGATAGAGTTCCCGGAGACTTTCACAGCCACGTCGCATGAAATGACAAGACTATAAGAAGAGCCATACCATTTTTTTGGAAAAATTGTATTCACATTTCCAGTATCATTTGGTAACTGGGAATAATAATAACTCTGTAGTATGAATTCACCGAAACACAAGAATTCATGATGCCAGGCATAAATCTTGTGACAATGAAATGTAGAGCATACAAAACAAATTACTGTGAAATGTAAGTAAAAAAAAATGCTGAAAACATTTTATTTTTTTGTAATTACACCCACTGCCCTTTCTTTTTTTAACCGATATCCATGGTTTTGTTCATGACACTCTAGTGTGACTTATGTATTTCTATTTTACAATTTTTAAATTCTTTTTAACATTGATTAGTTTTACCCCACCCTCATGGACTTTTATTCTGGAAGACATATACCGGAAGTATTCCATGAGGCGTGCCATTTCCTGTATGACCACTTGACAGTGCCTCACCATGAAAACACTCACTTTATTAGCGTTATTTTCCTCATATTTATCAGTGTATGGCACCAATATAGAGGTAAGTGTAAACCTTTGACATGAATTTTTCATTTTCACCACTTATTTTATTTACGTCGCATTCGAACACAAATCTCGTGTTCGCTACCTGTGCTGCAGGGTTAGCTAGGGAGGCTGGCTGTTGCTGGCGATGCACCTAGTGGCTTTCACGAGCCAAACGCCTCAGGAAATCCATGAATTCACTTATTTTGTACTCACTTAGGAGCGCGCAGGACAGTTCTTCAGCAGCGCTCACACAAACAACTGGGCGGTGCTGGTGAGTACCGCTGGAGCGGCTTCGATGTGCTACATGCTACATGCTACATGCTAATCCAGCCTCTACAGATCAGCGATGGGAGCGGTTGTAACATGATTATGTGTCCTCTCTTTTTTTTTCCCCAAATACAGGTGTGCACGTCCAGGTTCTGGTTCAACTACCGTCATGTGGCCAATACTCTGTCGGTCTACCGGAGTGTTAAACGCCTGGGCATCCCTGACAGGTCAGTATTACTATCTATATTCCTCCTGAGGACGCTGCATTGAATCGATGCTTCTCGAATTTTCTCATGGCGAGGACCCTTAAACTGAAACAGATGAACCCCACTGACCCTCGCCAGAGTGAATTGGTGTCCCTGGATCACTGCTTTTACATGGAATATCTGAAATCAATGAGAAAAAGACTTTGCTGGACCCCTGGGGGTTCTGGACCCTACCTGGAGAACCACTGCATCAAATTACATACAATTACAATGTTCAGATTTCACTTTAATATTTTTAGAGTGTTGTTTCACAGCATACATACCTAAATAGCAACAATAAATTTCTCTAAAAATCTGCACAAATCCATAAACCCTTAAATATCACATTTGCAACTTCAGATGTGTTCTAGGAACTTATTACCGTATTAAAACTTCACTTTGGCCAGTTTTTGACTGTGTTTGAAGAGCAACGATTCTTTCTGATGTGATGAATTTGACCCATGCTTTCTCATTTTACAGCCACATAGTTCTGATGCTGGCTGATGACATGGCTTGTAACCATAGAAACCCAAAGCCCGCCACCGTGTTTAGCCACAAGAACATGGAGCTGAACGTGTACGGAGATGATGTGGAGGTGGACTACCGGGGATATGAGGTCAGCTCACATTTCCCAAACCCTGAATAAAGATCGTATCCACTGAATTGATTTTAAACCGACATGACTCTTGTTCCTAATATGGATATACTACATTACATAATAACACATTCAGGTTTAATGGTTTGATAAATGGGATTACATCAGAGATGCTTCATGCATCAAATTGGAGTTTACAAATTCCATAATAGCAGACTTTTCAGTTCATCAAATTCAACATTCTTGTGACGGCATCTTGTCCGTCTGTCAGGTGACGGTGGAGAACTTCCTGCGGGTTTTGACGGGACGGCTACCTCCCAGCACTCCCCGCTCCAAACGTCTTCTCTCCGATGACAGGAGCAACATCCTCATATACCTGACAGGTAAGTCAGGAACAGGCAGATGGAGCTCTTCGTTTCCTTGGTGTGTGTTTTATTTGTTCTGCTGTACTTAATTCATCCCCGAAAAAGGAAAGTACAACACAATAACCAGTGGTCATGAGCAGTCTTGCAGTAAAGGTGGTAATGTTTGGCCTGGATGTTACACTTTTATCATCCTTGTGCATTTGGTGTGGTAATAAGATCAACTTTTCCTCATACCATAACTTCTTAATGACCATTTTCCATATGTGTTTATGATCATGTGATCTGAAATATATTTAGTTGATTTCCTTTAGTTTTTTTTTCACGTTGGCAATGTGTTTCAGATTAGCGTGTGTGTGTCTGTGTGTGTGTGTGTGTGTGTGTGTCAGGCCATGGCGGAAATGGCTTCTTGAAGTTCCAGGACTCGGAAGAGATCAGTAACGTGGAGCTGGCGGATGCTTTCGAGCAGATGTGGCAGAAGAGAAGGTACATGTGATGACACACAGCAGCCACATGTGGACAATTGTCTCTTCACTTGAAGCTGGTTTCCGTGTTGACTGCCATGAAACAAGCGAAAGTTTCTCTGTGTGGGAATGCAGAATACCCTGGAACCCTGGAACATGTACACATCTGTATCCTACTCTTTTCATCCTCTGAACTCTTGATATGAGAGACAGACACTTTCAGTGTCATTGTACTGAGGTATAATGACAACAAGGTTTGTGATGGTCACCATAAAATTGTTGAAGCGGTGGGAACATCAGTGAATCAGACTGTGAATGAGCCTCATGACTCCACCACCGCTGTCCTCCCGTCCTCTCAGTACCCAGTGTCTGGGTTCCAGTCGGGCCTTGTGCTCCTAGATAAAAGCTCAGTGACACCAGCTTTGATGCTGATGTGATAATTGCAGGCTTGAGCTGCCAAATTACCGCCTGCCTTTGTCATCCCCACACCAGCTCATTTCAGTCAGCTGGATGTAAACGTGTTAATGGCATTTGTCCAAACAGGGGACGGACGTTTTTAATTTTTTCTTTTGGCGGATGTGACTGTGGAAAATAAGCAGAAACAGTGTGTGTGTGTATGGGGGGGGGGGTGTTAGAGGGAACTGAGTGGTCCTGTTAGCTTTTCTTGGTCACCATAGCAACTGCAAAATGAATGCTGGTTAGTGTCTGATGCCATGTTGTATTGGAACAAATAGACTAGTGATATGCCAGTGGAACGTTCTCATTAATTTGGTCTGTGTGTGTGTTTGTTTGTGTGTGTCTGTCTCCTAGGTACAATGAGCTGCTTTTCATCATTGACACCTGTCAGGGTGCCTCGATGTACGAGAGGTTCTACTCTCCGAATCTCATGGCTTTGGCCAGCAGTCAAGTGGGAGAAGACTCCCTGTCGGTACGTAACCGCCCTCACCAGTGAATCAGAGCTCAAAGACTAGTTTACTAAAGTACATTGTCCTGCAGACTCATTTCTGTACATCTCTTGTGTTTGAGTCTTGATTAGACAAGAGGACGCCTCACGCTCTCGTACACACTCCTATAAATTGGCCTTTGTTGAATCCTCATTTAAAAACAACGTCATCAGTTTCTTAGAAAATGTTGATTGAAGCAGACACGCCAACTCGAAATGTGTCAAATTCAATCTTTCTTTCCTTTATTTCAAGATTTCTTGACATTGCGTGTTTGAATTGGCAGTTAGATACAAGTACATTCATGTAAATAGTGAGGTATAAATAGCAGTAAACAGCAGGTCCTGTTCACAGATCTTTGCACGTGTCATGTTCTTTTTCTTTCTCACGTTAGCACCAACCAGATTTGGCCATCGGAGTCCATCTGATGGACCGTTACACCTTCTACCTGCTGGAGTTCCTGGAGGACATCCACCCTGCGAGCAAAGCCAACATGAACGACCTGGTGAGGAGCAGCATGACCACTCTCTGGCTGTTGGAGCTGGGGCTGGGGTTGGTTTTCCTGCTCGGTGCTGTTTGTTTTGTCCGGTGTGAACGCAGCAATCGCAGTAATCGCAAGAGCCAGTCTGGATCCAAATGATCTGGTGAACTCTGACGTGGTTCTCCAGGTGAGAAGGCATACGAAGGGCTATTTGTCGCCCTGTTTCACCCCAGCAGGTCGAGGCTGCTGTGTCACAGAAACACAGGGAACAGTCAACACTCACCAACACAGGATGTCAGCACAGAGCCCGGTTGATGTGACGCGTTTGACTGCTCTGGACAAACGAGGGTTCAGGTTCACGATAGGGCGTAACGTCAGGGTGCACCGAGGACAAAATGACAAACAGAAAGTAAATAACCAACCTCGTCACCTGGGGAACACCAATAAGGACTTCCCTCCCCAACTAAATAACCTGGGCCTGTTCCAGAAAGCAGGTTAAGTTAAAATCCTAAGTTTGTTCAAC
>CAAKHB010002061.1:2846-20229 GCA_901007665.1 Aeoliscus strigatus | reverse complement strand
CTGATTTTTACGATGAAACACTGAATCAAAGGAATAAATTTGTCTTTGAATGCTTGTAACGACCTCCTTAATTGCGCTGTTAATGCTATTTAAAGGCGCGACGTGCTGCTGGCAGCGCTGGCGGCCGGCGTCCTTGAACGCCTTGAACCGCTGTGTCCACGTCTTCCTGGAAACACCCGACACGATGGTGTCCTGGCGTCCACACAGCCTGTCTCAGGTGGATGTGTTTCCTCGTCACCCCCTCGCCCCGGCGGCGTTACCTTCAGGCTAGCATACTTTGTGGAGTACCGTAATTACCAGAAAACGTCCTTGTCCTTCTGGCTAGCTGATCAGAACGTCCGCGGCGCCTCTTGAACGCGACGTGGTGAACGTCCATCGGTAGCATCAGTGTCTACTTACGTGCATGTGACGTCTTGCGTATGATGTCGTCTCAACGGTATCCACGGCGCTACGTTCATGCTAGCATATTTTCCTAACTTCCAGGAGCCGATGGACGTTTCCTCCTTCTAGCTCCTTCTTCTTCACGACAGGTAGAGGAACCGAGTGACACTTTTCTGATACATATATCGTGTAATTACGGTACTCCAAAGCGTGCGGCGCGAATGTGTCAAGTGATACCGTATGTGTTGTTGCTCTGCACTGAGACGGACTCAAACACACTCGGTGAACTCTCCCGCATCCTCCGTCGCCATGGTTCCCTCGGTAAAGAGCAGCAGCTGCCCCCCGTCGCACCTCCCTGAAACCAGTGATGTCTCCTAAGTGGAGATGAGTGAGGCGAGGATCCGCCGTCGGGTCGCTCTCGTGAGTCTCTCGGTGTGTTTGTGGAACGCTGTTGACATCAGCCCCATGTGTTCGACCGGCTGCAGGTCAACACCAGCAGCTCATGCTGTGTGTGTGTGTGTGTGTGTCTGTGAGCTTTCTGTAATGTCGCTCATTCCCAGGAATCCAAGTCGAAACCGATGTTCATTCTCTTTGGCGGCAGCAGCAGCAGCAGCAGCAGCAGCTGCAGTCTGTTTCCATGCTGGATTCTTATATTCAAATGGGGCTTTGTTTGAAGTTGCAACATGAAATAAAAGAAACAACAGGACTCTTTGTCCATTTCACATTTGTTCTCTGCAAAATACCAATTGATGATTAATCATTAAATTGAATTGATGTTAATATTATATCTAATAGAAACAGCAGGAACCTTCATACATATTAAAGCTATATTATAGATTCATTTATAAATAACATATACACACACATGCACACACACACTACTAGGATTAATTTCCATTTTTTTAAAATTCATTGGGTCTGCACACTCCACCTCCATCTGCTCAGGAGGTCTCCTGGATGCTTCAGAGTTTCCAATAACCTGGATCTTACTGGAGAGTTAATTATTTCAAATGTCTATATTTTTATTCAGCACTAATTTAAAGTCAAAAGAAAAGTGTCAAGGCCCGCTGAGCGCCCATCTCTGTCTGCCTTCACCAGCTGTCCCATGACTTCACTTGAGGAATATTGCGTTTGTTCCTCCGGAAATGAGGGAAACTGCAGAACGTTTCCCTGTTGAAAACATACCGACAAAACCGGTAAAAAAAAGACTTTGATTTCTCTCCGTTTACATGAGAACAGAATTGAGCAGCCGGCAACTGAACAAACTGGGGATGTTCACTGAACCTGCGTTTTGGAACCGGCCCATGGAAACATGGTGAGAGGAACAAGTAAGTGGACCACACACTTAAGAATTTAGATCCCTAATATAAATATCTATTTTTTAAAAAGCCATTATTTTACTCAGACTGTCGGGGGTGGACTATAATGATCCATCTTCATAAACGTGAACGTCCATAAAACTCTCTGAATTTACCCTGTGACCTTGATCTATGGGTCTCCAGGTGATTGTACCATTTGTCAAAAAATCCTGCGCCGATCGTCATGGCGATGGTCAGGGAGCGGTCGTCGCTCTGGGGACTAATGAGAAGGCCATGTAGCTCTGCGCTGTCGTTCATTATTATTTCACCTCGCACCCGGCCGCTGACTGCCCCCCCCCAAAAAAAAAAAACGTTTACACCGACCGACTTCAGTGTACATCATTCAGACGTACATCAGATCGTCCGGTGCGACCTCCGTGTGATTCATCCGACAGATGGAGGCAAAAGTCAAAGGTCGTCACGTTCACAGAGGCAGCGGCCGTTGGTCACAACTTCCACTGCACGAGCACGACATGGTCGTTAGACACACTGTGTGTGTCACTGGCGGTATCACCATGCTAGCATAGCACCTGCGTAATTACCTGAATATTTATTCGAAATCATCTCGACAGTTACCGTCCATCGGCTCCTGGAACAGCCATGTTGCTGTCATTACGGTAATCCCATCCACTCTGTTCCCGGAGGCCGGCAAATCATCATTACCGTAATGACATCAACTGGGATGTTTTTCTCTTTTCTTGTCCGTTTCTTTTCCTTCTGCAGCAGCCCCCCCCCCTCAGGAAATGTTCAAATCCTCCCATTTTGCTCGTTTTCCTCGTCCAACAGCCACTTGTTGTTACCGCCAGTCGCCAACAAGTAGTTGCCGTGGATGGATTTCAGAAAAGGTAATTTAGGACTTAGGACCCGGGACGATCTCCTGGACCCGCACAGCTGGCAGCCAATCAGAAAAGAGCATTCACCCAGACCGTGGTGTGAAGTTGGTCATGGTTTAACCCTCTCGTTAAAAATCCTCATCGAGTCAGACGTGTCTTCATCATTTGCTCTGAAACGTTAAATTCCGATAACACACCCTCACTTCCTCTTGACTGACATTTGATTCTTATCCCCGGAGAAGCAGAGCAGGAGAAAACGCTGTCAAAACGAGAGGAGCGAGGCCCAATACTCTGAGTTAAACAACAACAAAAAGAAGGAACCCAAGGTGTAATTCTCCCACGAAGGAATTGCGACCTACGGAAACGGCAGCAGGCGAACAGAGTAGGAGGGATGCGGCTGCGGCGTCCCAGCAGTCCGTCTTAATCTCCCACTTGTCTTTGGTTGACATGGTTGAGCATTTCCATGGAAATCCAGCTTGTAGTCATATAAATCGCACTATTAACCGATGACAGGTGCAGACGGAGCCGAGCACACGCACACGCCAGTCAGGGTTCCTCTGCTGGCCGGCAGCTGCAGAGACACTGCGGTGTTTGACGTGGGAGACTCTAATGAGCTTACACACCCCAGGAAGGGAAGACGCCTCCGCGAAGGTCCAGGAAGTGATTTATTTATCGGCATTGAAGGATTTTGATACAGACGGCTCTTTATTTTTATTTCAACATTCCACCTTTTTAACACCGACACCACTAGCGTACTTTGGAGTACCAAGTTAAAAAAAAAAGAAAAAAGAAACCTGGACAACTAGAACACAGCAGCAGGATTCAATTCTTCAGGATTCGCGATTATGCAAAAACTACCCGACTGATTTTCCCAAAACTTGTCATAAAATGGAAGAAATGTCAGAGTTTTCGATATTTTTTTTTTACTTGACAGGATTTTAACAAATTTAACATGATTTTCTAAAAAAACCCCAAAACATAATGAAGGAATAGTTTGGCAGAGTGGTTGAACATTGCAAAAAAACCTCACGTTTTTATTTACATTGTTTGCAATTCCAGGTTGTAATAGTCACCTCTGTGATGCCTCTGGTCAACACACACACACACACACACACACACACACGAGCATGCTGTCAGAGCGAGTGTGTGACGACGTGGTCTGCTTGTGCACTCTGCTCGAGCAGCTTGAGAAACATCTCATCACGTCCTCCGTCCTCCAGAGATGAATCTCTCTCTTCATCTCTTCACCAGTCCCGTCTCGTGGCGTAGCGGCGGCGGCGGCGGCCCCGCCGTCCCCGCCGTCCCCGGTCCCTCCAGTGTCCGGTTGGCCGGCAGAGGCGGGGGGCTCCAGTCCGGCTGGTAGAAGTGCATGTCAAACGTTCGTGCCCAGTTGGCGAACACGCGCTTCTCTGTGATGAAGCGGTGGTGGCTGCCGCGGCGACCGCGCTCGTGCGATATGTACATGGCGCACTCGTCGGGCCCACGTGGCTCGTAGTAGTGGTACGGGACGGACTGGTGCTGCGGCTCCCTGCGGCCAGGAGACAAGACGAGACTTTTTACACAGTATTAGAGATTTATAGGTTTTAACAAAATGTATACACAATATATACAAGACAATATAATAAAAGTATGTGATGACCGAGTCCGGTGAGAGAATCCCACGTTGTGTGATTGACGTGTAACTGGTTCTGAACTGAGCTGCATCACTGAACTGGTGCAGCCCAGGTAATTGTTTCCGTTCGCTGTCCTTGGGATAGGAATTGTTAATGGAATATTCACAGTTGCGTGTGCTTTCATGACTGAAGGACATGATGTATTGACATATCACAAGAACTCCTCGGAAATGTTTCCCCCCCTTGTAAGGGTCCTTGGGCCGAAAAAGACAGAGAAGCCACTTAGCTCGGCCATGTTATTGCCCATTGACTGAAGTGAGGGAATTCATATGTAGCAGGTCAAATAAGTGGAACAGACCTTGTGTAGATCAGCATTAACGTGCTGTGAGTGTGTGTCTGTTGTACACTCTGACTGCAGCAGGAGGGATGGACCTGTGGGACCTTCACACACCTAGGCCACGTCCACATGGAGACGCAACCGCAATAGTTTGAAAAATGTTTTTGCACACACGGTCAATATGCTGTGGTACATCCTCCAGGCCTGTAGATGGAGCTCTAACGCTGCCACAGAAATACAGCATCACAGAGAAGAAAATGACAGCAGAGAAGTGGAACGCAACAAACAGGATATTTGTGTGGACGGACGAACAGACACATCACGTTCAGCAGACGTTGTTGTTGTTGTTGTTGTTGTTGTTAGCCAGTTAGCATGCATTAGCATTAAGGAGAGGTGGAGCTATGACGTCATCGGCTCAGGAAAGATGCGTATAGGTCAAGCGTTCAGGGGACACCGGACTGATGATGCTGCTCGTTTTCTTTTGATTCCCCTTCACGGCGATAAGACGAAACCTTCCCTAAGTGTTTTTCAAAGAATTTAAGTCCTTGAATTTACAGCAGTTAATCTTTCCAGCAGACGCACTGTTCACACTTTGAACACTAATCTGTCAGTAATACCTCAGATGGTGGAGGAGCCGTAAACGGAGCGTCTCATCTGTGCATGTCGGCCTTCTTTCTGTTGGTTTGCGCGTCAGAGGAGCCGGTTCTGTGCGTACAACGCGTCCTCAGTGAATATTTTGTATCACATTAACAATTTTTATGATCAACTTCTGCCAAAAGCGTCTAACACGTCTCTAATCATTTACTCACTGAGCATTCTTTAGTTTGTTCCTCTTATCGAAGAGTCGACTGAGATGTGTGCGGGGTCCAATAAAAGGCCCCCGTTAAACGTGGGACTGAGGCGAGTGAGATGTGGGTTTAATTCAAACCATTAAACTCTGTTAATGAGGCTGGATGACAGAGTGTTCTGGAAGCAGCCGTGTATCCCATCGGCGTCTGCGGTTTCACTTTATTCACGGCATTAAATCCCCCACATCTCCCCTCTGTGCACAGACAGTAGAAAGCCGAATGCCCGAGCACAGACTGAAAAAACATGAAACGCCAGCGTCTTTGCTGGATTTCATCGGAAATGTACACGGTCCCATGTTTGGAATGTGGCCGTCGTGCAACGATTTCATTGACTTTGGCAAAGTTGTGTAACAAATGGCACTTTTCTGAATGTTGAATGAGTGTTGTCAACTGTTTCTAATGGTCAAATAATATTCTACAAAATCTAAAAGTTGAAAATTGTATTTAATTCACTTACATCCACCTTTGTCTCCACCAGTGTAACTGATGATGATAGTGATAACAGTATAACACTAAAATACCTTATTTGTATAGCACGTGCATGTAAACCTGCAGCTCAACACCAAACCAAATACTATTAGAAAACATCTAGAAGATGAATATTATACATATATGTGTAACTATGATTTAATTTCACATTTGCCTCTGGTAGTGTCACTGATGCGTAACCTTTATTTGTACACCACCGTTCATACACAAATGCAGCTCAACATGAAAACAAGGGAATAACCCTTGAAAGCAATAACACACTCAGGCGGCACCCGACCAGCTCCCAGCACTCCCTTCAGCCACTGGGAAAGGCAAACCGCTCTACATTCTACATTCTACATTCTACATTCTACATTCTACGCCTGGCAGCAGAGCCCCTGCAGAGGATACGTGTCTCTCCCTCTGCAGCCGACATCCACAGAACCTACCACAGTACGTGACTCATCCACTCTCCACCATCGACCACCACCACACTCACAAACGACGTACTTTTCTTTTCTTTTCTTTTTTTTTTTTATCACTTTCTGCAGAAGATGAGGAACTTTCTCACACAAAGACTAATGAGGTTTGGCCCATCAGCGACAGAGAAGAGCAGAATGACACTTGACAAAACGACAAAATTCAATCAGGTACACTTCCCTTCTGACTGGTTTCTCCTCGAGACGTCTTATCTGTCAGCTGCCTCAACAGATTCCGAAGTTCATCGTTCTCATCAGCCGGCCCTGATGCTGCTGCTGCTGCTGCTGCTGCTGCTGCTGCTGCTGCTGCTGCTATGAATTTGTATGTGTGGGCCTCACCTGCAGAAGTCAGGGGCGACCATCCCGTAGACGTTGATCCTGTCGCACAGCTCGAGGGCGATGGTCATGGTGAACCAGCCCGTGCTCAGCCAGGAGTTCGATATCCGTCTGCGGAAGAGTAGAAGACACTTGGTTTCATGTGTCTGCACCGGATTAGAGGAACGACGGGAACAGATAATCAGAGAAGCTCGCTGTATAATAGAGTCAAGATTTGTCTAAGTCCGATGGTCATCATCATTCCTGTTCCCCCAGAGCTGCTTTGCAGTCCACGTCCATCCTCCGTAGTATGGACTGATGAACAGATGAACCCTGTCAAATAATCAAACGTTCAGTCACGTGCCTCGGTCTGCGGGAAGAACACACACAGCTGCTGCATAAATTAGCACCGACCAGTTCCAGAAAGAACCGTCACGTCGTATTTAGGTCCACAGAGCGCTTTCTCTCACATGAACACGCGCGTCTGTTCAGAGCTGCAGTCTGGATTTTTTCAGACCCACAAAGAACAAGTTGGAGGTGAATAGGAATACAACAAAAAATACCTGAGACAAATCACATTCAGCAGATTCTGAACGCGACACGGTTGTTGTTGTTGTTAGCCAGTTAGCATGCGGGCTAACGGAGAGGTGGCGCTCTGGCGATGACGCCATGAGACACGAGCGGTGACGAGAAGCGCGGTGACGCTGGTGTCCGGCTCGCTGGCCTGCAGCCACGGCTTTAATTACAGCCACAATCCTGCAGGAGGACGTGGTCTGGAGCTTTTTGTGGACCGATCGATAAATCACACCATATATGCTCCGTCGTGGGGGTTTCTAGCCAAGACTGTCCAGTCGGGACAGGTTTGACATGGATAGATCAGAACACGGTGAATAAATCAGGAACTGCTGCCTGCGCGTCCTGTCACGCTGGACGTCGTCGTATTCACGCATCAGCTGCTTCCTCCCATGGATGTATTAAATCGGGGGGTGAGGCTGCTTGGAAGAAGCCGCGTGACCTTTGCGACCTGCGTTTAAATTGTTCCAGCGGGGTAATTTTCTTTGTTGATTGGAAAGAAGCCGTTCATCAACACAACGCTACATCACAATGTGGAAAAGTAAATTAATAAGGTGGGAGGTGAGGAAGACACCGTGTGGCATCAGAGCGTAATTACTGTACACAACAACGGTCCTCACACACATCAAACATCTCCTGTGGTGTTCCGTCAGCTCTGCTCCCACTGAGAAGTCCAATAAATACTCAGACGTGTTTTTATTTGACTGTCTGTCAGCAAAACAATTCCTGAACGTAAGTTCTGAACGTATTTGAAGGAAATGTAGAGTAACGATGCTGCTGATGGACCACCAACAGATGATGTTGGTGGTGTTCCGGAACCTTCTGGTGAAGGATACTTCCTCATGTTCACCATCAGTGGGTCGTGGGTCTGTCTGTTAACACAAAGGTCGGGGGTCGGAGCCCGGTTGGTTTTGGTTTTACTATGTAAATAAGAAAGAAAATGAAGATTCTGTCATGATTAATGTCATTGCACTCACAAACATGTCCTACGTGACATAGCTTTTTCCTTGTCCTCCTTCTCACGCGTTCCTCGTCGTTATCTGATGTGACTTTGAGCAGGTAGGCGCTCGTGGCGTCACAGCACTCTGACAGCTTGTGTTCCTGTTCCCTCGTCCACCTTCTCACCCCGCTGCTTTCCGGAACCTTGTTCTCGCGTCTTATCTGTTCCCGACACACGGGCGCCGGCGTCCGCGGCACTCTACTGAGGGTTTTTACTCGCCAAGACAGAAAAACAAAGGCGGAACCTGATAAGACACGTCTTGACAGGAACAACCACTCTGGTTGATGCGGGTGACACGAGGAGGGGAGGGTTTACCTGTTTCTCTGAAAGGTCTGGCTTTCATTTAGTCCCGGGGGGGGGGGTCAGGTAGATCTAGTGAAACAAAAGGGCTGTTTACATTTTTTTTGCTGCTTTGACATTCCACCCGCTTTAGGCTGGTGAGAAAGAAACTTCCTGAGAAGACGTAGGGAGACTGCCTCAGTGTGTTGAAACAAGCTGAGGTGATATGACCCGAAGATGTCCGCTGTTGTCTTGGGTTGTTTCCGCGGTTGGACTTTAACTTCCGGGGTTATACCGTAGAACACCAGACTTGGACTTTGTCTGGTTCCATTACAAGTCAGTACCACTTTAACGGTGTATTTTACTGTGACGTAAACACATACACAATGTGGAACATGGAGGAGATGGAGAGGTTGCAAATGTTTGTGGTTTTTTGTAACAGACAGTAGGAAAAGAGACGGAGCAGGACCCGATTGCCGGCAAATGTTCCAACCGGCCAGAAATCACAAACACGTCAGTGCTTCATTAACAGACCACAGTGTGTGTTTTGTGCTTTATCAGCGATCCATGTAAAGTGCGAATGCGATGAGATGTGATTTTTCCCCTGCTAGAAGGTTCTTTTTGGACATTTTTTCTACCCCCTGACTGAGGGTCAAAGGACTGTACGGACTGTAAAGTCCATTGAGACAACCGTAATTGCGATGTTGGGCTACATGAATAGAATTGAATCGAACTCCTGGGTCGATTTCAGTGCTTGGGACGCCCCTCTGTCTGTACTGACCAATCAGAGGCTGGCACTTTGCAGCATCACATGTTTAGTACCAGCTCAGCTCGCTTGGATAATCGTACGCTCCGCTTGCAGTCTGAGTCGGAATTTGTGTTTTTCAGCGACTCAGCGGAAATATGACAACAGCCTGGCCCCTCATAAACACACACGCACACGCACACACACACACATCTTGAAGCTGACAAAGTTCAAACACAACATCCTGTCGTCCAGCGATCTGTGGTGGATGCGTGGAGGTCTTAGCGGGCTAATCTCACTTAAGAAGTCCTCATCATTTCTGCGTCGGTGACCACGTTGTTGAATAATGCGGTGTGAAATGTCAGGCTTTTAGTTCCTCCGATGGCTTCGTGAAAGCACTGGAGGCAAGCTGTGAGTGGGAGGACGCATTTATCCTCGAGACGAACGCAGACGGTCCTCATCTTTGCACAGTTTGGTATTTTCAACCTTGAGCCCGTTTGATTCATTGTTTAATCGTGTGTTGATCCTTGGGGCTCCTTGTTCACGTCTTTAAAGACAACTACCTGGAAGTTGGGTTGTTGAATTGAACTGAAAAGGAAAAAATGTAACAAAAAAATAGAAATAGGAATGTTCCACATGCATGCACAGTATTTATAATTTAATTGACCTACTTGAAAAGGAGGAGTGGGTAGACGTAGAAAAGACCTCGCAATAAGATCAATGTCTCATGTCTCATGTCTCAAGTCACTAAGATGACATGGAGGAGAAAAAAAAAGTTCAGTCTTCAGCTGAGCTCAGACGGTTTTGGTTCATGAGGGGAACAACTGTCAGTGGATTCAAAGGAGCTGCAGTAATGTCACTGAATTTCTTTAATGGTTGTTTGGCAAACGTTGGGAGGAAAAGGTCAGTGTGCTCTGCTGGGAGGAGATGAGACTGAAAACCCACGAGTGTGTGTGTGTGTGTCTCATTCGGATGCTCTTTACTTCAGTGTCTGCAGCAGGTTGTTTAGCAGGGATCACCTGTTAAAAGCTTCTTTTTTTTCTGTAGACACGTCCTTTTCCATCTGATTCAAGTTCCCTCGATGGAGCTCTCAGTGTGCTGCCACTCCGCAGCGACACATTGGTGCTTATTTAGTTTGCTGGTGCTTCTTGTCTGGACTCCGTCGTACCCAACAGCACACAGACTGACTTTGTCCAATTTCTCTATTATTCCTGTGTTATAAAGAGGAACGCCACACATCAAAGTGTGTTTACAGGTCTCCAGGAGCATTAGCATATGTGCCTCGCTGTGGTTCCAGAGGGAGCTCGCAAATCCTGATTTATTTCCTCATGTGAAAAAAAAAAAAAAAAAGACGCTTCCTTAATTAAATATTTGCATATAAAAACGCTGTACAGAAGTCATGAGCCATGGAAACAACAGCGCAGCAGATGTGGAAATGAGACACGTGGGGAAAAAAAGTGAATCATTCGTTTGGTGTTTCAATCGCAAAGAGAACAAAAAAAAAAGCAGGGAAAGGAAGAAAGTCATCAGCTCGGTAAGTTTGGGGTATTGACATATAAAGGATCAGATTGCAGATGAGATGCTAAAAGGCACATTAGTTCACAGCTGCAGCTATTTATAACCACGCCGAACTGAAGGTCTTTGAACGTCTCACAATCAGATTCCGGCTGAAACGTCTCAGTGAACCTCAAACCCGTCTGCTTGCCTTCATTTGGCACATTGAGCTCCATGTCACCCAATCAGACAAGATGCAGTTGGGAAAAAAAACACCGAGTGTGAGACGGTGACAGCTTTCCTCCCCGATGAATATCTACCTACGTTTTTCAAACATCATTTTAGCTTCTCTGCACGTCCGACCTCGCGTCTTTTCTGGCTCCAGCGAGGTGAACGTCAACCCGAACAGATCAGACGTACGATACAACACACTGGGGCTTTTCCTGATGATAATAAAGCATCGTCGGGGATTAAACCCGGAAGGAAAATAAATTATTTCAAAAGCTAATTTGTCTTTAATCCCCGACTGAGGCTCCTTCTGGCTCCATTGAACCCACGCAGAGAGGATGCAGAGACACCTGGTATCCATCGCTCCTCTGCCTGTTATTCAACGTCCCACGTCATCTTAATTACCGTTGATTACCGAAAATACGCTTTTGTATAAAAGATGTGAGTGCGTATAGTATTGTACTGTACTATATCATATCGTAATGTATCGTACAGTATCATATTGTACTGTACTATATCGTTTTGTACTGTACTTTATTGCATCGTTTTGTACTCAAATCGCAATGTATCGTATCATAATGTACTATATCGTATCATACTGCACTATATCGTATCATAATGTACTATATCGTATCATATTGTACTACATCGTATCATACAGTATCGTATCGTACTGTACTATATCGTACCCAAACAGTATCATACTCTACCGCGCTAGTATCGTCCTGTATTGTATTGTACTGTATCACATCATTTCATTTTGTCTCCCACTGTGTTCTGAACAAAACTGAACCGTTCCATTTTAAACAAATATCGTCACTGAACCATATCGCACCCGGTGTTTTAGGATACATGTGGACGTGTCCTCTAATGGAGAGATGCACACTCCTATTAAAATATTTGACAGGACAGATAGGAGGAGAACTCTTTTACAACGTGCTCACAACAAAAAAAATAGACCCTGAATCCTTCGACATCCATTCAAATAAAAAAGGATAAAAGTACTGCGCATTTTTAATAAGACAGATTCCCTTTGACTTCACGTGAACATAACGAAATGAACAGGCTCCTCTCTCTCCTCCCTCGTTCTTAGACTTAACTTCACCTCGCCAACGTTAATGCCCAAATAACGTCTTAAACGATGAGAAATAGGAACAGCGACAGAGGCCGCTTGATCACCGTAAACGTTTAACCATGATTCTTGACATGATGTCAGCAGGATGGATGTCTAAGCTATTCACCAAATCCTCTGCTCGGCAATTTCCCCCCTGACATCCATCTTAAGCTGGAGTCAGATTCGATCTCTGCTGACACATCGGACAAAGGCTCAGACAAAGATGGAGACGGAGACAAACCCGGTTTGCGCAAGCACCGTTTCATTAATGTGAAAGAGACAAAAATTGAAACCATTTTCTCTTTCTTTTTTTCAAAATCAAGCTAAACCTCATCATCCACTGAGTGTTATATATATCTAACAATGTCAGGTCACCACATGAGACCGTCTTTAAAATCAGCGCTGTCTGCGATCCAGTTTCGTCAAAGTGCTTCTGGACGAAAACTACGACAGCTATTTTTGCGGACTACGTATCGTATTTGAGTCCAGCGTTTTCTGTTGCCAGTGTTATTCTGCGTTTCCTGTTGTTTAGGGGCCGACACCCAATGCCTCAGGTCTCCTCTGATTGGTTAACACAAGCGTAAAGTGAGATTATATTGATATCGTTTAAATCGACAGATTCACCACCGCCCAATCGCGTTCCGCGCGATATCCCTTGTTGACTCAAGCGATTCAAAAAGCGCCGTACCTGTCCTTGCCGGTTTCCTTCTTGAAGAGCTCGTCAAACTGCAGCATCTTCTGCCAGGATATGATGTAGACTTTGAGTTTGGGCAGCACCTGGTTCATCAGCCGCAGGTTGTTGTACACCAGCCCCTTCCCATCGCGCCGCATGTAGTTGCTGGGCCCCCAGAAGATGAACACCGTGTCCTGGCTGGCGTTGAGCAACTCGTGGCGACTCCGCAAGACCCTCTGCATGCTGGAGTGGGCGATGACGCGCAGGGAGGTGCGGCGGCCCACGTCGCGGCCGTAACCCCTGGCGGTGGGAGCGTCGTTCATGCGGATGACGCATTCGGCCCGGTCGATCTCTTCGCCCCGACCGCCTCCGATGAGGTGGCCGGAGCTGGTCACCAGGGCGCAGGTGTGGCAGTGCATCTTAAGAGGCTGATCAATGGAAAGAGAGACAAAAAAAAAAAAAGAAAGGAAGGAACGGCGTCATTATTCATCCAGTGTTCGCCTCCTCCATCCTTGTTGTCATGTTGGTGTCGTACCATAACATGACACGTTGTCAGGAAAAAAAACAAAAGAAAAAAAAGTTTGGTTTAAACAGAAATATGCAAAGCAGACAGAAACAGGCACCTGGGGGAGCGTCGCTAAGAAGACTCACGGTGTGTTTCAGGTGAAAAATGTTCGGCTGACAAATGTTTAGAGACAGCGCCTCCTGGGGATATGTAGCTTGTCATACTGCTTCGCGATTGATCGAAACCCCTGGGGGGGTTACAAAGGCTTCACCTTAAATCTTTGTGTGTGTGTGTGTGTGTGTGTGTGTTTACCTCCCCACTTGTGACTCACACAGTTCATATCACATCACGCTCAGGATGAATATATTTTTACTGCTCTGAGATATGTCCACTGTAGTTTACTTATTCTACAGAAACTAGATTTTTGTGAACTATAACAACAAAAACGTCATTTGCATAAGAAGAAAATAAACATTTTACTCTGCCAGTGATCCCAAACGTATTCATTAAACAATAATCAAACGCTGTCACAGGCTGAAAATAATTATCATTTATATCAGAGTTAGTTGTTTTTTTTTTAAATGAAACATTCCGCGATCTCAACAGTAGCAGTGGGAAACAAACATTCAGTTTGAATTCTCTTTCGCTTTGATAAGCAGGATCAGGGTCATTTGCTTTTTGTAACTTTGTATTGTTGGAGAACATAAAAAAAAACGCTTTCGACAAACACGTCTAAACGCTGGTGTTCCTGGACACATATGAGGTCAGAGCATCATTCAGTCCTTCGCCTTTATTTTCTAATGAGGAACACACTTTTCCTGTTGTTTAACAATTCACATCTGACACAACATTTCTATATATATATATATATGTATATAACGTTGCACTGCATTTCTCTGTATATAAATACATGTTTTCTACTCTATAAATCGTTGTGTTTGATGGACAGTGCAGGTGAATACAATCTGACACGTTGGACTACAATATCAGCTTATTGTCCTCTAAAAGCCTTTAAATTTAGATGTTTTTCCGTATATTTTCATTTCTTGTTTTAAATGGCAGTTAATGACTTATATATTAACTTAAAAGGTGAGAAATAATTTCAAACATCTAATTGTCAGTGTTGGCTATGTAATACATGTAAATCTAGAACAATAATAAATAACCTGAGTCCGTAACTGTTCAGCGGTTGAGATGAACCGAGTCCATCTGTTCCACGTGTTTCCACTCACGCCGCTGCACTGGAAATCAATGAGACGCAAAAGCAGAGTCGCTCCGAAACTTCCCGTCAGTCTATTTACATGATTACAGCGCTCACGATTTCACATCTTCACGGCGTGCGATAGCATGGACAAATGATTATGGGCGGATGTGGGAGATGTGTCATTATCATGCACGTCCGCTGACTTTGACTTAGCGGCAGATTAGCAGCAGAGCGGACTGGGCTCGCTAATGAGACCTTAAGGAGGATGGAGAGGCAGTGAGAGCGGAGATGGACAAGATGGAGAGAGAAACAGGAAACAACTGCACGAGGAGATACTTACATGCTGAAAAGAAGACAAATACAGAGAGACAGACACTCCAATGTCATGAAATGTTGAGCTAACGAGGTCCTGGTGGTCCACACGTCACAAACTGCAGCTCCATCTATTCCTGGCCTCTACTCCCGCACATCCTTCTCTCACCCGGCTGTATCTTGACAGACAATCAGACTGTGGAGGTGTAACACCAGTGGAGCAGGTCAGAAATCCCATTTTCACCCTGGGGCCTTTAAGTACTCGGCAGACCTGTCCTCTTTTCCTTCTGTCTCAAGGAGAATGGAAGTGGGGGCCTTGCTGGCTGTGGCCACAATTGGCCTCTTGAGGGAGTCCGGTCAGGTTATTACAGAGATATCAGCTCCGGGTCTCAGCCACAATGTTGGGTTGGGCTAATGGAGTCCAGGTCGCTTTCAGGACTTGGCTCATGTGGAATTTATCCTCAAATACCGGAACAACTCTCAGCCCGGTGAGTCAATAATGCAGCGTATTGTTCATAATTCAGAGCGTATTCATCATTTATGATATTGAACTTTTGTTCTTTATAACTGAACAAAACATCTTTGATCAAATTTATACACCAGTGCTTTGTGTGTGTGTGTGTGTGTGTGGGGGGGTGTTATGTGCCTTGTTGCATCATCTGACCCAAGTGATTACCCAAACTGAAAGATACTTTCGATCACCGTTGAACTCTTTGTACTTCTTGGAGGCCGACAAAATGTCGGGGTGGGGGGGTGTGTGTTTTGTGTTCACAAAAATCAAACAGTAATTTCTATTTCTTCCCTCCTCGAAACCACCACCAAAGACTAATTTAAAATCGTTTTCTCGTTCTCCCACATGCTGTCCTTTTTAAAATAACCTTGTAGAATGACTTCTTCTTCTTCTTCTTCTTTCAGCTTTGTCCCTCTTCAGGGGTTGCCACAGCGAATCATCGATTTCCATCTTTCCCTGTTCTCTGTATCCTCTACTCTGACTCCAACTACCTCCATGTCCTCCCTCACTGCATCTATAAACCTCCTCTTTGGTCTTCCTGTCTGTCTCCTACCTCCAACTCCATCTCTAACATTCTCCTACCAATGTATCCACTGTCCCTCCTCTGCACATGTCCAAACCATCTCAATCTAGCCTCTCTATCTTTTTCTCCTAACCTTCCTGTCTGTGTTGTCCCTCTGATGACCTTGGAATGACAAAAGAAAAAAAAAAAGAAAAAAAATCAGAATCCAAATCAGCCAGTTCTGGTGGTTAAATTCCTAATCCCCAACACGCCGATCTGCTCCTGATCTGCTCCCGTTGGTGCCATCCCTTGAGTTGGTCAGGTCTATCCTTTGAGTTGGTCAGGTCTATCCCTTGAGTTGGTCAGGTCTATCCTTTGAGTTGGTCAGGTCTATCCCTTGAGTTGGTCAGGTCTATCCCTTGAGTTGGTCAGGTCTATCCCTTGAGTTGGTCAGGTCTATCCTTTGAGTTGGTCAGGTCTATCCCTTGAGTTGGTCAGGTCTATCCCTTGAGTTGGTCAGGTCTATCCCTTGAGTTGGTCAGGTCTATCCCTTGAGTTGGTCAGGTCTATCCTTTGAGTTGGTCAGGTCTATCCCTTGTTGCCTGAACCTACATCTTTCTCGATGTGGGTCTGGATTTCCAGGGTATGTGTGACACAGTTTCTGAGAATCTAGTGTTGAAAGAGACCTTATCAAACATTATTCTGTTCGCAGCTTACGTTCAGCCTGACTAAAAAAAAAAAGCCATCTGTACTTTTCTGGCTATAAAGATCATTTTACAGAAATGGAAAGAACCTCCATCTCCTGCACGTGGGCGCCTGCGTGAAGGGTAGATTCTATAGATACTTTTCTTGATTCTTTTCATGATTCTTTGATACTTGCCAGCTGTTATTCGGTTATTTCCAAACGTGGATACTGTTCAATCTTGTGTGCTGAGTGTTTTTTCATTACTCCGTTATTTTCTGGCTATTGTATTTGGATGTTCGTGACGAGGGATAGAAACCCAAGTTCTGTCTGAAATCATAACCTCAAAGGCCAAGTCGCTGTCACGTAGCCAAAGAGGTGACCATGTCCCACTTCTGGTCTGCCAGGAACCTGCCCTGGTTTCATTCCGTTCACCTTATGAAGGTACAGAAATACCAACATGCAGGCATCACTCCTCCGCTCTGCTCTGCGGCCACAAACCTGACACACCCATTTCTTCTCTTCAGGTATTCTGAGGTCGTCTGCAGCGACCTCCTGCTCCACAGACAGTCTGTCCTTCGCTAGCCGCTATGAACTACTGCTGTCTGCCTGCCCACGCTCTGACCGTCTGACTTCCTGACCGCTCTATGCGGGCGACAAGGCGCCTGTCAGGGATTAACCTTGAGAAGATGGTACGTGCAGGAAAGAGAGAAGCAGCTGGATGTGTTGTCGACATTGTTCTGAGAATTACTGGGTGGTGTTTAGAGGACATGCACGTGAGTCTGGCATTAAGCTGCAGGTGGGGGCAGGGGGGGATTTAGGTCGTTGGGAACTCATGTAATCACACGTTACTGGTACGTGATGGTTGATGTAGTTCAGGCTCTCCGATTGGCTGCGCAGCCAGTGCTCGGAGCCCTTCACCACCCGTG
>CAAKHB010002058.1:1475-15561 GCA_901007665.1 Aeoliscus strigatus | reverse complement strand
TTTTTTCATATATGAGTGAAGGAGTCCTCGGTCAGTTCCCACAGACACGTCTTTCACCATCTCCATGCTGTGTTTTAGAAAAAGGTTTTTGGCCGTTCATGAACTACAAAGATGACACAGGAAGTCGGGCCGGCTCTGGGTGAATGTGAAGGCAGAAAAACACACACAATGACGCCAAAACGCAGACAAACAACTTCCCTCTGGGTGTCTACAACACACAGTTAATATGGGTTAAAGGGGTTAAAGGTCATCTTTTTCTTCACATACTCGCCTCAGAGGGAAGAAAAACTCACTAAAACCAAAGGATGCTGCAAGCTGACTTATCTGTGCAGGGTTTAGAAAAAAAAATAAAACCAACTTCAACGAAAGAAACCCACGGAGAACGTGGTGAAGGAGGATGGTAGAAACGGAAGAGAAGAACGTGAGAAGGAAAGGTACTGAGCGTGGGGCGGGTATACAAACGAGTATAAATAGTTTCATTGCATGCATGGGGGTTCTAGGGGCTGAAGGGGCAGATGGGTTGGAGACAAGGACAGGAGGTTACAAAGAAGAAGAGGGCTGAGTATGTGTGTGTGTGTGTGTGTGTGTGTCAACCAGGCCTAGTTGCCCCACCAGTCAACTTGAGAGTGTGAGTAGTTCCCTCCGTAGCCGTCGCTGTAGAAGTTCCCAAAGCCACCTGAAGGGAGGCGACAGAGAGGCGAGCTGTTAAAAACACACAGAGGGTCACCAGAGCGTCGCTGTCTGACAGCGAGGAGCCCCCACCTCCTCCGAAGCCACGGTTCCCGCCGTGTCCGGCCTGGTTTCGACCTCCACGCGCCACAAACCCTCCGCTGCTGCCTCCGGCGGCGGTCTGACGATAGTCACGGGCTCCAAACCCGCCGGCGAACCTGAGTCGAACACAAACCACAACATATAGCCGCCCATCTTCCGATCCGACACGCATTCGACGACGGCCGAGGGGGCGTGGCGCCCGCAGACCTCTTAGAGCGCCCCCTGTTGTTGCTCTTGTGCTGGTGCTCGTAGGCCAGGCTCTCGAGCCACGAGGGCACTTCCTGTTTGGCCTCCACCAGGATGTCCAGCAGGTCTTTAGTGATGTTGCCGTTCTTGTCATTGAAGAACGACGTGGCCAGCCCTTGAGGAGACACCGACACACAGACTGAGCAGACGGCTCATCAACGCGCGGCCAGACGGCGACTCGTCTTCATCTCACCCAGGTTCCCCACTCGGCCGGTACGCCCGATGCGGTGGACGTACTCTTCTATGTCACTGGGCAGGTCAAAGTTGATGACGTGCTTCACGTTGGAGATGTCCAGACCCCGAGCTGCAACCTGGGGGTGTGTGGGACATCGGAGAGTCCCTCACTGACGCTCAATCACACACACACACACACACACAGAATGCTGCGTTCACTGACCGCCGTCGCCACCAGAATGGGACATTTTCCCGATCTGAACTGGTTCAGTGCCTCCTCTCGATCTCTCTGGGAGCGGTCGCCATGGATACTGGTGCAGGCGTAGCCTTCTCGGTACAGGAAGTCCTCCAATGCGTCAGCACCTTTCTTGGTCTCCACAAACACCAGAGTCAACGAGTCCTTTCCTGCACAGGGAGCAGAGACACCCCAAGGCTCAACAAGAACCGCGTCACATTCCGGTATCCTGGGTAACTACGGCGATGGGCCGTGACGTGGCTGCTCTTATGAAAACGGTGTCAAATGCAAATAAATCACTAAACTCCTGATCAAGCACATTCACATCAGCCAAAAAATGTGGGATGGGAACAGCGTCACAAGCAGATGGGAACCAAAGAAAACCAAAGGAGCATCGGCAGCGCTGACGGAGAGACTTTGGTCACAGCGACCAAAGTCTCGACGCCCGACATGAAGACACCACGGCAACAGGCTGCACGCCAAAGAAATGTACAACACGGACCTGACTCATGACACCACAGGAAAACAAATGGTCTTCATCCACATGTCCAAGGCAAGCAAACCATGACACAGGTGTTTCTTCAGGGAAGCTCTTACCAGGTTTCTCTATGTTGTCTCCAGAATTGTCCTGAACCTCGCTGGGGATGACTTGGGATAGAACCACACCAAACCATCAACATGTACACCGCACCCCCCCGCCGGCACACCGTCCATTCGAGGAGCACCACGCACACACACACACACACACACACACACGAGACGTTCAGATTACACCACACCGACACCGTCCTCCCTGCTCCTTCACACAGACTGACGCGACACTTTATTCTGGGTGACCATCATCCCTCTGACGACCCAAACGTTACCAACAAGTCCCCTGGGACCGACACTCACTGAAATAACAACTCAACAGAGGTGGGTGACGGTTCACGACGTCTCCAGACGCTACCGGAGGGTGATCGGACGCACGAGACACACTTCGATGAACCAGCTTTAATGGACGACGACGACGACGATGGAAATGACAACATGATCCACCTGCAGACAAGCTGTGTGTGTGTCTCAGTGCCGTCTTCCACGTCTCACCTGTGGCACTGAGCAGGTCCAGCAGGAAAGACCTCTTGTCACTCTCCTCCACCCACACCACCTTCTGAGTGATGTTCTCCGAGGTGGAGCCCACTCGGCCCACTGCCAGGAAGATGTACTCCTCCAGGAAGTCTCTGGCCAGGATCTGCAGCGGCCCCACAGGGGATGAGAACGTGCTAGAAAATGACTGAAATCCTCCCAGTCCCGTCTCTAACTTCTCTGCCCCGTTATTTCCTTTTCTTATTGTTAGTATTGTTTTTTGTCTGTCATTTTTTCAGCTTTATTTTGTCGTTGGGTCCTTGGTATGCACTGTAGAAGACCAACTGATGATTATTATCATCATTAAATTCTCTTCCTAACTCATTCAATGAACCGATTCTTCACATTGAACAACAGCCCACACACCTGGATCTCTTTAGGAAACGTGGCGCTGAACATCATGGTTTGCCGGATGCCTTTCGGCGGCATGGTGTCCTGTTCCACGATGCGTCTGATCTGCGGTTCAAAGCCCATGTCCAACATGCGATCGGCCTCATCCAGGACCAGGTAGCTGCGATCAGAGGACATTCATTCACAGACCGGACCCTCTCGGCTCAGCCTCCCGCCCTCGGTTCCCGTCTCACTTGCAGTAGTCCAGTCCGATCTTGCCCCTCTCCATCATGTCCACCAGCCGACCCGGGGTGGCCACCAGCAGGTGGCAGCCTCGCTCCAGGTCTCTGATCTGCTGACCGATGTCTGCCCCTCCATACACCACACACGGACGCACTCTGGAGCGGTAGGCAAACTGCACAGATAAGGACAGACAACTGTGTCTCCAGTCCCATCCTGTTAGTGCACTTCTTTGTAGTACACTACTCATACTATGTACTTACTGGTGAAGTGCTCAACCTCCCACAGGGTAGAACTGTCTCCAATCAACACTTACCGAAGATGATGTGAAAATGAAACTTACTGCCGATACGCTAGTGGCTGTGTGCGTTTAAAGTTAAAACGTTTAAGTTGTGTGAGTTTAAGAACAGAAGTAGGGATTCTTTCCGTGGTTTGGATGTCGGTGTGTCTTCGTACCTTCCTGGCCTCGTCATAAATCTGCAGAGCCAGCTCTCGAGTGGGGGCCAGCACCAGAGAAATGGGGTACTGCTTACGGCGTCCGAACTTTCCGTTCTCCTGGAAGACAAGGCAACCACTGTCTAACTGATGCTCCTCACGGCGCAGCCCGAGCTGGCTCTCACCTGTCCAGAGGCTTTGGCTGCGTTCACAGCTTCCCCTGGGCCCTCTGTGTAGATCTGACTCAGAATGGGCAGCAGGAACGCTGCCGTCTTTCCGGAACCTGCCGGCGCGAGGACACCCGTCTACGGCAGCTGTCTCCTTTGCTGAAGACGTGTCGCGTCTCAGATGTGTGTTACCTGTCTGTGCGCAGGCCATGAGGTCTCGCTTGGACTTGACGATGGGAATGGCGTATTTCTGGACAGGGGTCGGTCTGGTGTAGCGACTCAGGGCGATGTTACCCATGACGATCTCACCCATGTCCACATCTTGGAACTAGACACATACACACACAGAAAAAGAACAGCGAGAAGTATGAGACGTGTGTGTATAATTAGAATGTCATCACATTTAACATGTGACTCATGTGGGAACAGACATCAAGCTTACACTCTCGATGTGATGAGGACAGTTCTGCCCTGTGGCCTCAACGGGAATGTCGTCGTATTTTTCAAAGTTAATCCCAGTGTTGCTGCCGGAGAACAGCTCGCTGGAGGGTGAGAGTCAGAGTCAGAGTCAGATCAGACCGAACATCTCCGCTGTGACCGTGGCGTCAGACTCGTTTTCCAACCGGGAACATCGCAGACGTACTGTTCGAGACGTTCGTTGCGCGGCGTCGGTTTGGACCAGTCCCCGTCATCTCGGGACTCCTCCACCCAGCGGCTGTTGCCTCCGCCGCCTCCGCCGCCACTGAACCCGCCGTGCTCGAACCTGAGCCCAACACCCGGACGACAACGACAACACTCAGACTGTCGGCTGGCGGTGGTGGAGGTCGACCGCACCAGACCGGCTCACGTCGGGTGTCTTACCGCCCTCTGTTGGCGTTGCCTCGGTCGTTGAAGAAGGCGGACTTTCCTCGGTTGTTGCCAAAACTGCTGTAAGCGTCTTTGGCCGTGTTCCAGCCACCTGCATCTGACAGGAGAACACAGCAACACGAGAGGAGAACATGATGCACCTCCGCCGAGCAGCTCGTTTGTCCTCTTCTCACACGTCTTCAAGGCAACAACGCGCTGGTTTTGGGACTGAAATACGGGAGCTGTTGGATTCGTTTAGTGCAAATTTGTTTTTTGCACTTTGACATTCACGAGTGATTGAAGCGGCCCCACAGAGTGTTAAAGAGTTCCTTTTGGCGTTTAAGAGCCAGCTGTGTGATTTCCAGATGTTGAGATTGTCCTTAAACATTTGAATCAAAAGGTTGAAAACGACATCTCTGTTCGTCATTTCAGGAGACAACTGCATCGCACCTTTGTTCTCGTAGCCGCCGAAGCCCATTGGCTGCACCGGGTTGATGGGGTTAAAGGTGCCGCCCCTGTTGCCACGGTAACCCCCTCCGATGCCACCACGGGCTCGTTCCATGCGAGGTGGGCCCCGGCTGAACGAGTTGCCGCCTGCCATGCGGTTGTCATGGTAGCCATTGATGAAGTTGCCACGGCCCCCGTCCCAGCCGTCTGGAGGGGAGACGTTTTTATTCATAGTGTGGTTTAAATGTCATAATAAAGACACACGCGCGCGCACGCACACACACAGGAACTTACAGTTGGCTGCGGGGGCTATGGTGTAACCTCCCTGTCGACCAGCAAACGCGATTCCTGCTACAAGGTGAGAAAACATTTCAGTTATGTCTTTGAGATGAACGGAGATCCTGACGTTTGGTCCACGAGCGGCAAGATGTGATGGGTCCTGGTTGCACATGGGTGCATCGGCGCAAAACTCCTCCCATAAGTTGGTTTCATAGCATTTTAACCATCAGCAGGCGATGGAGGCGGAGGACCACGTAACAAGTGATGTTTTTTCATGAGGAAAGAAAAGTCATTTGGGGAGTTACACGATGGGTGTGTGACTTCCCGATGAATGGGGTTTTTCATTCAACATGAACTAGATCTTCCTCACCATTTTTGGAGGCATCTTTGTTCCTTAAATGTGGAGGAATATATCGCCCTGCAGAAAAAGAGACAGCATCAGTCCAAGACTCTCTGTGTGCAACTCTCAGAATTCAGTCGTGGAAATGTGTTATTTTGACTCCAGAAAATGAATAAAAGCACTCGATCACAACAACCAAGAGAGACAGCCCTGATGGGCAATGATTGTGAGGACAAAAGTGAAAATATGTCGGCTGCTTACTGCCGTTACCGCCACCTTGTCCGTCTGCCGCAGTCAAGTCTAGGACAGCAAGCTGGAGAAACAGAGACATCAGTCACACTGATTCATTTCATCAGAGATAAGTGCTCTGAACGACTCTTTGACTGATCTGTTTGGCTCTGACAGGTCTCCAAACCAAAAACGGACACGGTTTATGTTGGTGAAGACTTAACTCACTGGTGGTAAATATTAACTGCAGTTTGAGTAACTTTCTCTTCAGGAACCAGCTGCCTTGTTGAAAGTGAGAAGCAAAAGGAAACCTGATTCAGACATGAGTGTGTGTCAAGTTTACACTGGAGCGCCTAGAAACACACGCTCAGGAAAAATAAACTAAATGTGGATGGTGTCGGGATGCTCCTTTGCACTAATCATGACTAGTTGGATTTTAATCGGGCACAAAAGCTCGCAAATGCCTGAACTTGAACTGATAAACAGGATGCATCACAAAATGATGTCAGCACAATGCATCAAAATCCCACTAAGACACTGGGGCCGATAAGACCTCTCCATCCTGTTCCTGAGAACACCCAGTACTTTCTGCAGCCTTCCAGTTGGCCGAGAAGCCACAGGCGCAGCGCGATGGCTTCACCTACGTCTCTGGTGACGCAGAAAAAATGAGCATTTTTCGAGCGGGCCGCTGTCTAGACACGAACGAAAACCGAGCGACGCTGCGTTTCGGCAGACAGCGAGTGGGCTCGCCTGTCAAACGCAGCATTGTGTTGTCAAAGCCGCTGGCCTCCGCGCCGCATACCTCCATTTTATTACCGTATGAAGCTGCAGGACAAACGCAGTGAAGAGAATTGTTGTTAGATGCGTTTAATGTGCGCACACGGGTGAGCCGGCGGATCCGTTCGGTCGTTGATTCCACCTTTGCGACAAACACGCGAAGCTATTGACTGTGATTAGAAGAAGCTCTTCATTTTGGATGATAAACAACTGGCGTTCATCAAGTTAATAACACCCACATCGACAACGGTCACTTGTCAGCGTTCAGTCGTTCAGTCCCGAAGGTGTGGAATTGAAGCGCACCCACCGCTAGCTAGCACGATAGCATCTCGCAGACCGTATTTTCTGGCTAACCGGCAGCGAACACCGTTATAACACGTCCCAGCACCTGACGCCGTGAGCCACAAGAAACCACCTGCTTACCTGCTGCTCGAGACCGTGGACATTGTCGACGGACACATGACTCATAACTATAGAATATGGAGGAAAAATGTTGTCGTTGAGAAAAGGACCTCTTTGTTTGCCGGGTTTGATGTGATGTTATTTATCCTTGCCGTGTCTCTGGCTGCGGCAGCTTTTTTCCACCGGTTTAATAGTTGTCCGCCACTTTGTAAAACGCTGCTGTTGTATTTTGCGTGGTGTTCAATGAATATAATAAAGCCACAAAGATGCTAGTCAATGCAAACTCAGCTGATGTCGATTTTCTCTGCACAGCTGAACTGGAGATGTAAAGATCAAGCTCACAAGAACTAAACCTGCATACTTCCGGTTATGGCAAAATAAAAGTCGCATGATAGCAAAACAACGAATACTGTTCACATGATGAGGGCTTCTGTAAGCAGACATGACTCCCTTAAAAATGGAAACGAATTAAAGAAATAAAAGTGCTGTATAAATATCGACAATACTGGATTTCCACGCAGCATTACAAAAATGTTCCGAATTAATTCACCTCAGCTTCCGCTAGCCCACAATAGCTAGCTTCATTCACTTGTGACGTTTTAACGGCGAGACTTTATCGGTTTATCGCGATATTACTGCTGCACGGGAAAACAAAACACTCAGCCGACGCTTGTCGGTCCAATTTTCATTGTACACCATTTGAACAATTTATTTCTTATTCTTACTGTCTTATAATGTACAGTAGTGCAACAAAAGGAAGCAATAAAATGTGACATTTCTCCCCATAAGTTGGACGCTTTTTTTTGGACGCAGTCTTAATTAGTTTATTAGTCCTGATTAGTTTCATCAGTTTTCTTTTGTGGTGGAAATCAACGATGAAGGTTTCAACTCCTATAAACAGTATAAAGAAAAAAGTCAACATGAAAGAAAAAAACAATAAACCCAATAATAAAAATAACGGTTGCACAGGCATGTATACTCTCCTAAGCTGAAAATGTGAGTTATGTTCTTGTTGATATAAAGCACACATTTGTCCCGGGAGCTGTTTTAAAAGAAATTAACACAAGATGTCAAACTCGTAAAAACAACTTCAACTCCAAACCAGTGGGATTAAATGCTCAAATGCTTTCTGTGAAAACAGACATGTTCAGGCAGCCACTGTATATCTGAATTGAACAATACTGAAAACTTTAGGTAAACAGACTCAGATTTTTTTTTACCCCAGACACATGGGAGTGACATGTGACCACTTGATCGTTCATTATCCTGCAATAACACGTTTCTCTATCTGATACCGTTCACATGTGAATAGTTCATATTCAGTAGACATCAGGCTGTAATTATACACCTACTCAAATTCCGATATCACCTCATATTAAAGGGAAACTCCTCCTCTCTAAAAAGTCACATTAGGTGACAGAATCGCTTATTTCAGCGTGGACAGGTCTGACTGTTGTCAGTTTCATGGTTCCACAATTTCCCTGAACGAACACATGCCCTGTCAGATGACAGGTGGCGCTGTTTGCTGCAAGAAAAAAACAAACACTTTTTCCTTCCCTCATCTCCAAGGTCAAGTAACAGTGTGTCCCCCCACCACACATCTCAGTGGACGTGTCTGCTAGTTCCTGCAAATAAATGATTTTAAAGATGATTTTATTCGAGCCTTTCCTTCAGGTTTGCCCCTCATTTGCCCCCATGTATACACTGAATTCAACATGTGACATGCATGCTGCCACGGTACATAAGAAACAAACCAGTTTTGTTGCATTATAAACGTAACACGGCGAGGGGGAACAAACCTTTACATGTTTGTATCTTTTGCAGTGAACGTATGTGGGATGGGTCTACCCAGTAACTTTCCACTTCAGGTCGGTAACTTTCCACTGCAGCAGAGGTTGTTGCTAACGTCATCCGAGCCAGCTGGATGTTTGCTTGTTCAGTGTCATTGTCAAGTATGAGAACACACAGACCGTCACTTGACGTGATATTTACAACAGAGCTTCCTTCAATAAACTGTCTTAAAACTTGCATATCGTACACCTAACCTTTCCGCTAATTGGTAAGTGATTATGCTCATGCAAACTGCACTGCAGGAAGCAACGTTGATCATAAATGTAATTTTCAAATGGTGTCTGCAAAGACCCACAAAGACGCACACACACACACACACACACACACACACATGCTTTCAGAATCAGTGGCTGATACTTCATTTCAACAGGCACGTTGCAGAAAGAGAGATGCTCCAATGTCAACAAGGCCTCCTAGCACGGTGTTTGTTGATCTAGCTCAGATGGCTTTACATCAAATACACCATACACACACACACACACACATACACACGCACATTACCGTTAAATGACAGATATAAAAACACACAAACAGAAACAAACTGTCAAACTAATCGACAAGCTGATGTAAATAAACATGTGACGAGCACCGACAAGGTGTGACCAGTGAAGGAAGACGGTGCGTCACACATGAGGACAATGAGCATTCTTTCAATCAGACGCAGCGAGCAGAACGACCAGTTTGTTCAGTTCCTGTAACGGACATAACGAAGGTGGTGTCAGACGCAGCGGCGATCATGAAAAGCACAGATGATGGATTCTTTTATCATCTCGCTTCATCACAAATCAAACATGTATTTGTATGTGTATCATGCTGTCAGGGCTTTGAGTGATTTATTTAGATTGTTTTGCTGTTATAAATTGAATTTTGAGAACTGGATCTACCTCTGATGAGTGTAAAACCCGTCACGACAGATTTTAAGAACATGTTTCATACAAGGGCTGGAGTCGAAAGAAAGAAGAAAAGTACTTTTTAATCATTTTTTTAAATATAAAACAATGATGCAAAACAAATTTGTTTATGTAGATCTGCTCAGCATCAGACAGTGGAACATGATTCATCGATTGTTGAATGAAATCGTTTCTGTCCATTAAAAGAAGGGAAAAAAAAGACGAATTCTGGTCTTTACCATCTGTGATGAAGCTGAAACCACACTTCACCTTCATGGTCCTGACAAAGGGAACCCATGTGACACCCAGACACCCACTGAGGTGTTGTGACAGGGGCGGAAACAATCAAATCAAAACATTTTTGCCAACAGACCCTGACGTGCTTCTTGCTTGTGTCACCCAGTTGGATGATGATACATAAACATAAAAATCACATAAAACACATTTCCAGTAAAAGTGAGTCAAGTTGTCATTGAGTTCATGTTCACGGTGAATTTCATATCATGAAAACATCAGTGAGGTCACACACAACAAAAGATCTGCTGTATTTGGTATTATCGTTATTAATAATCATCATTTCTGTGTGTAACATATTCGATACGTTCGGTGGATTATTGCACAGGTTCACAAACACAGAGAGGAATTGGGAAGTGACAGAGATAATTGTCTTTGGAGCGTCACTCCTGGGAAGGTGCCAACCACCAACACAGGTCTACCAAGAACTGTTTGCCAGGTGTAGTCACAGATGATTGATCCTTTAAAGAGCTTATACAAACCTTGTAAGCATCTGTCATGACTAATATCCACAAAAGTACAACAATCTTCCCTCCACCCAGGATTAGAAATTGCACAGTAAAGATCGGAGTACTTTGTACCACACAAGTGAAGCCGACACAAAATGGCCGATGACATACAGTGTATAAACATGAAGTGGACGTCTGTGCAGTTGTTTTCATTCGGTGGAACCTCTGAGACAGTGAACCTACACACACATCAGCCCTGTCAGGTGTACGTTAATTCATCATTGTATTGTATAACTGTGCGATACTTCGGCCCTGTGTGGATCAATCGTCCTCCGAACCTCCAGTAATTTGATCGTTCCGTGACAGTACGGTGGGAGCAGTTGCTCGGGCAACCGAAGCAGCATGTCATCAGTCACATGACGTTTAACATCAAAGCTTCAACAGACAATGCTGCCACGACACCTCATCACCATGTCGCCCAAGAGTGTGTGTTTCAGTGGAACCTTTTGTCTGTTATTACGAGTCGTACTTGAGGTGTTCCAGATACTCAACTCCTCCGTTCAGCTTGTTTCTCACCAAAACGCCCCACATTCGTTCTACTGACTCAAAAGTGTGTGTGTTCCCGAGTGGAAAGCTGAGCATTCTGAATGAAACGAGGGAGCAAAGACCAACCTTGGCCGCGTTCTCGTGTGAGAGACGTGTTCATGTGGCAGAGGAACGCACAGCTTAGAGGGAGAAATACACGAAGAGAAAGATCCCAACAGAGCAAATCACCACCAGTCCGATGTTCAGGACGATCTTGATCGGCCGAGGCTCGTAGAGAAGCTCGTCCACTGTCTTTTCCTGCTCCTCAATGGAAAGAACCTTAGCTTCAGTAGTTTTTTCCTGAAAACCACAGAACCACTGTAAGACCTTCATCCAGCGACCAGCCTCCACCCCCCCTCCTCCAAAGCAGCCCTCCTCCTCCTCCTCCCTGGTCCTCACCCCGCTGTCTGCCTCTTCTACCATTTTAAGGTCAGAGGTCAGCGGCTGGTGACCGTTTAGGACGGGATGTGCTGCTGATTGGCCGTTGCCTTGGGGAGCGCCGCCGCTTGCGGCCTTCAGATGTGTCAGCTCTCCTCCAGATGTCCGCCGCTGCTGTCGTTTCCTTAACCCCCACAGCGTGGTGGTTCGGATTTGTTCTTTTCTGGGCGGAGGCGTGCAGAGGCTCACCACCACGGTCACCGACGCCGACACCCAGAACAAGACGGCCGCCACGTACATGAAGTGAACGTCTTTGATGAAGGACGGCCGCTCGTCGGGCTGGCTGCAGTGTGGCTCCCGATACACGAAGGCCAGCGCCAGGCGGACGGCCCCCAGAGTAAACCCAACGAGAGCGCCCCAAAAGGCTCCCGTTTCATTGCAACGATGCCACAAGACGCCGAGTAGGAAGAGAGCCGCTAACGGAGGGGTGAGGTAGTCTGCCACTTCCTGGACGTAGTAGAACATCTGGCCTCCCTGCATCTCGATGATGACCGGCACCCAGGCGATGCTGATGAGCACCATGAAGACCACGAACAGCCTGCCGACGATCACCAGCTCCCTGGACGACACCCGCTTTCGCATCATCTTATAAATATCCAGCGTGAATATGGTACTCGCCGAGTTGAAGATGGAGTCCAGGTCGCTCATGAGCGCCGCGATCATGACGGCCATCATGAGGCCGCGCAGCCCGACGGGCATCACGGCCATGACGAGCCGCGGGTAGGCCACGTTGGTGCAGCCGGCCGGAGAGCCGCACACGTCCATGCAGTGCTCGGGGCTGATGCACGCCAACTGGTCGGCGAAGAGGATCCGGGAAATCATCCCTGGAATCATGGACATGGGGGGTCAGGTGAGGAGCGCGTTCACCAAGCACACGGTGACTCTACCTGGAATAACAATGATGAACATGGGGAGGATTTTCAGGAAGCCGGCCATGATGGTGGAGCCCTTCGCATGGGCGATGTTCTTTGCTGCCAAAACCCGCTGAGCAATCACCTGATCCGTGCACCAGTACCTGCAACAGACGGTCGGGGAGCGGGATCAGGGTCAGGGTGCGCAATCGCACTGGTCTACCCCCCTTTACCCTGTCCAGACAACGGTGTATTCATGAAGATCTACATCTACTTCAACCTTCCTTGTGCTTCCCCCGGTGACTGAACGTGTTGGACCAGTCGACCTGCTACCATCGGCAAATTGACATTGATGCAGTGACTGATATGAGCGTATTTGCATGAAGACATCGGCGCCTCGAGCACCTCCCGTGGTCGTATCTCCGCTACTATAGACAAAGGTTAAAATCTATATCGAAAGACTCAGAGTACCAGAGGGAGGCTGGGGTCTGACCCAGCAGGAAACCCGGCCAGGGGAGGTCTGGATCTCTCGGTCCCCGCAGCATCTTCAGACAATCTGGCTTTGGGTTGATGTGGTGGTGGCAAGACTCAGAGTAAGTAAGGTTGGGTGAGGACAACAAGATGGCGGTGATGTTTGGAGTAGCCTGCATGTACTTGGTCTTCATCTCTTTAAAGTGACAAAGCAGAGGATTAGAAAACGTTTCACGGATGACTGATCTCTTTGGAGTATGTGTGAAGCCGACTGGAGACCTTCAAATCCTCCCACTTTGAAGAGACTGATGCCCGTGAGGCAGAGGGCTCCGGCGATCATGAGGAACGCTTGGACCGTGTCCGTGTAGATGACGGCCGCCAGACCCCCGGTGACCGTCAGCAGAGCCGTCATGGCGATGAGCAGGATGATGGACAAATAGAGGTTCCACCCCAAAGACTCCTGGATGAACAGGGCTCCGGCATAGAGGTCCACAGACAACTTGGTGAAGATGTACAGGACGAGAGACAACACAGCAAAGTAGACCTTCAGTCGATGCCCTCCGAAGCGTTTGGACAGGTATTCTGGCATCGTAAAGACTCCTGCCTGAATATACACGGGGATAAAGACCCATCCGAGCAACTGCAACAGCAAAAGAGCGTTGAACTCCCACGCACCCACGCTGAACCCGCTGGCCGCGCCGGATCCCGCCAGGCCAATGAAGTGTTCACTTCCTATGTTGCTGACAAACAACGAGGCTCCGATTGCCGCCCAGTTCATGGAGCGGCCCGCCAGGAAGTAGCCGCTCACCGTGCTCCGGTTGGCTTTCCACATGGCAAAGAAGCCGACGGCCAGCACCAGGACGAAGTAGATCACCACCACCACGACGTCTGCCGCTTCCATGGTGGCTTTGGCGTCCATGTTTGAGTACGTTTGTGGCTGAACGGGAGCTTTGGAGGGAGCCTTGGGTCATTGGTTCTCTGGATCCTGAAGCAGATACATGACACAGCCGGTCACACTGATGTAGAACGCCTCAGAGTCATTGTGTTATTGTGACATTTCTGTCACAATAACACGTGTTTCCACGCCGCTGTCTGGTTTGTCTCCTTGAGTCCAGCTGAGTTGGACAATCCTGCGTGTACGGTGCACATACAAGCAGTCCGTTAGCTTTATTTAACCCCGCGCAGGAAGTGTAAACACTTGAGGACCCGATTGCT
>CAAKHB010002057.1:4246-17328 GCA_901007665.1 Aeoliscus strigatus | reverse complement strand
AAGGGAGACCAGTGGAAAAGTGAGGTTACAGGGAGCAGAGGTGGTGAAGGTGCAGGAGTTTAAGTACTTAGGATCAACAGTGCAGAGTAGTGGAGACTGTGGAAGAGAAGTGAAGAATAGGGTGCAGGCAGGGTGGAACAGCTGGAGAAAGGTGTCAGGAGTGATTTGTGATAGAAGAGTTTCAGCTAAGGTGAAGGGAAAGGTTTACAGGACTGTGGTTAGACCAGCTATGATGTATGGTTTAGAGACACTAGCGATAGGCAGAAGACAGGAGGCAGAGCTGGAGGTGGCAGAGTTAAAGATGCTGAGATTCTCTTTAGGAGTGACCAGGATGGACAGGATTAGGAATGAGGTCATCAGAGGGACAACACAGACAGGAAGGTTAGGAGAAAAAGCTAGAGAGGCTAGATTGAGATGGTTTGGACATGTGCAGAGGAGGGACAGTGGATACATTGGTAGGAGAATGTTAGAGATGGAGTTGGAGGTAGGAGACAGAGAGGAAGACCAAAGAGGAGGTTTATAGATGCAGTGAGGGAGGACATGGAGGTAGTTGGAGTCAGAGTAGAGGATACAGAGAACAGGGAAAGATGGAAATCAATGATTCGCTGTGGCAACCCCTGAAGAGGCACAAGCCGATAGGAGAAGAAGAAGATTCACCTGCATGACTCGCAGAGAAAATTCCAATGTATATTGCACACAGCTTTGTTTAGTTAAGTCAGTAACGAACAATTTATTGATTTAATTAGTCAGCTTTATTCAAAACATGCCACTCACATTTATATACAACATTGTCTGTAATGACTGCACAAAAAGAAATGACAACTCATTCTAGAGAGTGGATAAAAAGGAAAACAAACATGTTTATATTTTTTTTTATTTAACATATTTTTCCATGAATTTCTTGTGAAACTCTGAACGCAGGGTGTCATTGACGAAGCGTTTCTCCTTGCGGGCTTTGTCCACTCCTTTTGCACAGTTCTTGAATACGACATCATCATCCCACCTAGAAAAAACAAGAACGCATCAGCTGTGGACGAGGAAGCACGTCACCACCTCTCCGTGTTTTGTGCGTTTGTGGGCCACATACCTTCTCTTCACCTTGAATGTATTCTGACTCTGAGGGGCCTGTTGTTGTTGTTGCTGCTGCTGCTGCTGCTGCTGCTGTCCGGCCAAATTTATCAGTGGATTTCCACTCAAAATATTTTCCATACGAATTCTCTCCTCCTCTGCTTTTTGCTCACGCTCCTATGAAATGATATGAAATGAAATTGCAGGTCTCATCCATAAACCGTGACTTAATATAAGTTGGTAAATCAATGTGCAATGATCTTTTACTTTGCGCTCTTGCTCTTCAGCTCGCTCTTTCTTGATCTTCTCCAGTTCTGCCAGAAGAGCCGCAGTGTCTTCATCATCGCTTTCCTCATCGGAGTCCTCGTCTTCATCATCCTACTCACACAGGCGTCATTGGTGAGGAAAGTTATTTAAATGGTTTGTTCTATCTTACAGTTTAAGTACTTACATCAGTCAGAGGATCATCTGCATCTAGATTGGCTGCTGGGATTTGATCCAGTCGGGGCCTTTTAGAGGATGATGATGATGATGAAGACGATGTGGTGTGCTCTGTAAATTAGGGGTTTCACTGGTATCAGCACTTTCATACACAGACATTGACATTTAATCCAAAATGGCGTCAGAAAAAACAACCTCTCGGTCCCCGTTCTCTGGTCTTTTCACGTGCAACTACACGCTCCCTCTCCTCCAGTTCCCTGCGGAAGTCACGAGCCCGCACCTCCTCTGGGGCATCCTGGGTAGGCTGCCTGAATTAAAAAAGAAAAAAAAGTACGACTGTACACATCACACAAACAAACAGTACTACATTCATGTCTATTTCATAAAGAAATCCAATCTCAGTTCCATTCATGTCTGTTCTGCTGACCTGTACTTGATCTTTGTATGACCTGGAAGATCTCGACTTGAATACTGCTTGGACAGAGCGCTCAAATCACCCTCTCCTTTCCCTCGCCCTCCTCTCGCTGGCTCAAACGTTGGTCTCGCAGCTGTGGTCATGTTTGATGACTCTGAAACAGATGTGATTAGGAACAAAAACGTCATTACTTACAACGGATAGAACGGAGCAACACATCCCCCTATTTCTGCAGAAAATATAATGTTCCAAGTTTTGCTGTAAACAACAAAACAGACTACATTCACTATTTGTATGCATATGAAAGCCATAATACTTTGTTAAGTTATGAAGAGCAGAACTTTGTTGCCAGTGGATGTGTACTCTGGAAGGATTGTTCAGTACCCTGAAATCGTAAAAAATAGGAGTTACATTAAAAATAAAAAACAACAACATGTCGACGATTGATTCCCGTTTGGAATCATCACTTATCTACAATCAATCACCATTAACCAAATAAAAAGAAAACACCAAACCGCTCGTTAAATCGTTTCAGGGTGGAAATATACACTACTTACTACTTAATAAAGAATGAAAAAAACAATGCTAGCCGCCAGTCACACAGCTAGCTAAAGTGCTAACAAACGTATGGAAAGCAGTTTAACAGAGAAAACAAGCTGCTTTTCCGAACCAACCGAAACAGGACAAAACCACAACGTGTTACGTTAAATAACATGATTCCAAATACAGCTGAAATTCCGTGCTTTGACATTTAAAATCTCATTTTAAACAAAACTCACAACGCTGTTCTCAACGCGACAGAACCGGAAACTCCACTGCTGCGGCCGCAGCGATCAACGTAATTTCCTATCCAGTTGAAAAGATGCGTTCACAAACACTCGGAACATAGAAAACCGTCTTATGTTTCACGTATTACTAGGAAAAGCGAGACAAACCCCTGACGTCTGTGGTGGAATTCCTGACCTTTTAACTCCCCCATCATATCCAGGTGAAACTACCGCATCCTTTTCTATATGAACAACACATCCATGTTTGCAGCATATCTAACACTTATAATGGGTGCTCATCACTAAGACTGTAATATTAATAATGATTTGTAGCTCTGGATTGAAACTATGTAATATTTTCTCAATAATGTTACATCTTTTTGTCTATGTGAAGTGTCATTCAGGACACATGATGAACAGACTTGGACTTTATTGATCACACTCTTCAATAACAAAACATACCAGACATTTTAAAGACGAATTCTTTATGAATGATTGGTTTAACATTATCCTCATGACTGTGGTTGTAAATATGTTGTTGTGGTTTACCTAATACTTTTTTTAAGCAGAAATGTGCGTTGTCTTTGAATCTCTGCTTCAGGTTCAGTGTGATCTTTTATTTTCAATTTGGGTTAGGGTTAGGGTTAGCGTTAGGCTGGTTAGGCTGTAAACCAGTTGCTGAAGAATGTATTATGATTTACACTTTATTCATTCATTTCCTCCTTTATAACCAGCACACACAAACCTATAACAAAGAACAATACAGACCAGTCACGCCCCATTAAGGGGAAAATAAGAAGACAGCTCTAGCATGTAAATAATATCCAGAAATGTTGGCACATTTGAAGAAGTATCTTCATGGGCGTATGATGATTCATATGTGACATGATGTGAGTACACCGAGAGCTGGAGGAGGGAGCGTTGTGACAAAGTACCACCAACTTATTCCAATAAATCAGCTGAAATATTGCAAATAAAAAAACAACAATGGCCTTAGGAAAAACACATGTAAAGCTGTCACCAACTGTCAGCATTAACTTTGTCACTCAGCCGAAAAATGTGTGGGCAAATACTTTACATGCACAGTTAAGATGACAAAAATGTACATGAGTTGATCGAAACGGAGAACACAGGCATTTAACAAATAAATATTAGATACATTTTAAAAAGGGCAGTGACTAATAAAGTCATCTGTTTGTCTAGTGTTTTATAGAACATGGTTTTATGACAGTTGAGTTGAAAATGTTCTGAATGATCCAACGTCGTTCATCAAGTTGACACGTTGTTTTGTTGTCGTGCAGAAGAATATGAGGTATTTTTACAATGTTTACTGAAAGAAACCGACACGAGACGTTCAGCTGGATTCCAAACAAACAACACTGCAATGTGATGTGAAACAGCTGTTCCATGTCAATTGCACGTGGAATAGCAGGAGCCTGTGTGTGTGTGTGTGTGTAGGGGTCACTTGACTTAACTGGTGATAAGCATAAATTAAATGAAAATGACATAAATCAAAAGTTCAGAGTAATGTAGGTATCAGTTCCATAGAGACAGGCATATTTGAAATTTTCACAAAACCTTCAATCATGAAATTAAATTCCGATAGCCTGTGTATGTGTCACATCATAGCCATGTGAGTACCATGTCCCTGTGACCCTGGAGTCTCCTTTGGATGCGTTTGGCCAGAATATTCCATGAACGGTCGCGATGAGGTAACAGATTAAATACCAGTGAGCTGGAGTTGTTTCAGATCAGGTCTCTCTTGATTCCTCCCGGCTGGAACAGCCTGTTTGTGAAAGAAAATCCTTCCAGGCTGAAGTGATTATCACAACAAAAAGGTTTCTGATGAAAATGTCTCTTTACAGTGGAATGAAGCTGTGACAGGATAAACTCACCTGCACTCACAAAATGTCTGTGTTGTTGTTTATTCTTATTTTTCTAATTCATTTATGTATATTAAATGTTTGTTCTCTCTCCGACACATGGACATCCTGATAAATGCTAACAAAAGTACATATAGTGTTGTCTGTATGTATAGTATGTATTAATACTAGTACATGTCCAGTTTTACAATATTTAGCCCTTTTTTTTACATTTGTAATTGAATTGAATTTGTACTATATTCTCCTGTTTTATGTTTTGATTGACTGCACATCAAGGATTCGAGGATTGAAGGTTTTGATTTTCCATGTGTGCATGAAACAAACAAGTTCAAGGCACAAAGGAATTCTTGTGCCAGCTGTTTTAGTCAAGTTTCAGGTTTAAAGCACAGGGAAGAGCACATCTACTTAAAGTTTGATAATAAATAATAAATAAATATATAACAGGATAAAGTGTTGTAAACATTGTACAGGAACCATTGTACCAGGAAAAGTGATTGTGAAAATCAGACTGTGGAATGTGACATGCCAATGCTTTACCCCCCCCCCCACACACACACACACCAACAGCCTCCATCAGGAGCGCCTGGGGGCGGTGGGTGTGATCCGACAGGTGGGAGGGGGCTCAGACTGAAGTGACTGTACCTGCCTGAGTGAGACACCAGACGAGGATCAGTAGCGCTCTGATGTCACAGCACTCACACAGGTGAACAGGTGAGAACATCACACACACAACTTCACGCTAGGACCTTGTATTCATTGGCCGTGCAGTGTATGTGTGAGTGTGTGGGGTGGAGGGGGTGTCATTGTGGAGTCAGTGTGGCTTTAACTTCCAGAGTACGATGAGTCTGACCTGGTTAGTCTCAGACATGAAGCGCAGGTTCATGCTCGCTGTTCATGCATCCATTCATCCATGTGTTTAATCCATCCTGATGTTTCTAGTCTCCAGATGTGGATTTACATTCTCATTTCACCACAGAGTCAATTTCCAGCTGTGTGAGAGGAGCTCAATATTCTGAACTGTATTTCTGTAGTCCTACAGAAAGTGGAAGAAAAAGATGTATTTTCTGTTTTATCAAATAGTAACATTCATCCCTTTCTATCAGGTTGAACATCTGTGATTCTATCAGCATCATGTCAAAAGGTAAATTAGGCCAAAGTGTTTAATTTTCTCTACAATAAAAGATAAATCATGCCGATATTTGGTAATATTATTGATACTCACCACTTGCTTGTCTGTACGTGTGTGTGTGTGTTGCAGACTCTGTGTTTCTGACCACCAGGGTGCGGACGTCACTAAAAAATGACCTAAGCTGGATCCAAAGAACCCAAGAGGCAAATAAAAGGCAAGAGAAAAAAAAGTTACAGAACAGACAGGCTGCTGCATTTTGAAGACGTACTGTATGTGTGTTAAAATAAAAAAAGTTACAATGCGAACATGAATGTTTGAATGAAATGTTCTGTCTTATAGTGACATCCTGGCGGAGGAGACCAGACCCAGTCCAGTCAGACACAGCTCATACGTTCTTGCCACAGCCAGGAAATTTGAGTAAGTGCGAGAAAAAAAATATACATTATTTACAGTTACTTAGAGTTACTTGTGATTATTTCCATGAAATAACAGCTAAGCTAATGCTAAGCTCAGAATTTACAATGTAGCAAATGTGTAAAACAACAAAAACAACTCTGAGAGCATTATGGAAGTGAACATTTGGTGAATGTTCAAGTCACATTTTTGGGTCCTTTCTTTGATTTGTGACAGTAAATAATTGGATAAAAAGTGCAACAACAATCAGACACAAATGCACGTTGTGTGGCTCTGCAGAAAGTTTAATGCGTTCTACCACCTGCAGACGTTTAGCCCTGGAACACAGAAGCTGAGTAACTGTGTTGTGTTGGAATCTCATTGTTTGTAATTATTTACGAGATCGCACAAAAGAATTCAGAGATTGTTCATGTTGGACATCATGTCGTCACACCACTGGAATGAAGTTCTCAGCTATTGAACGACAACTCGTCTAATTATATGGTGGTGTTCCACAGATCACCTGACACACACATTAAATTCTTATCATATATTACATATAATTACTCGATGGACAAAGTGGTGATGCAAGTTAAGTATCAAAAATAAATTTATTCCGGATTATTTACAGTAGAGTTTACAGAGCAGTGAAACACACACAAAGGACTTAAACTTCAGTTCTTCCCAGACAGTTTGTATTCTACAAGATGTATATTCACAACACTGCTGCAAAACAATCAGTTTGTTAAATCCAGAAGTGAGGAAATCTCTTCCTCCTTCAGTGTGTATTGTGTGTATTTCACGGGTCACAATCATGCTGGAGATGTTTAGTGTTGTAACACAGTTTGACCAGCAGGATGCGCTCTGACTGCACCGCTGACAAACGGCAATAAACCAGCAGGAATAAACAGAACCGAGACCACAACTTCTCAGCAATCTTACACATGATACAGTGATGATTTTATATCAGCAGTGACACCGTCAAAGAATCATAGCTTATTTATGAAGAACACCATTGTTTTATCTGTTTACAACCATTCCTGATGTGACTTCATGTGACACAACCTGTCCACACTATGTTCTGGTTGTTTCAGCCGTGTGCAGGATGATAGGGTTCTCGTTTGTTGTGGAATAACCAGGTATAATAAGACTAAAACAATCAGAGCAGGTGTGTCATGATCCTGCTGATATTCAGTCAACTGATCATCGATCCTACACGGAGGAGCTGAAGGTAAATTGATCTTGGGGCGGGAATTAAAATCAGTGAGTACTGTTGGATGAATAAGATCACACATCCAGCTTTGTTCATTTCAACTCTGAGCACCAACAGGATGAATTAATGAAGCATCAAGAATAAACAGAAACATCTGAGAGAGTTGACATTAAAACCAAATAACCCTGATATGATAAATACTGACCGAACTCATCGGAGTGAGTTAGGGGGGTCCATGAGCTGTGAGGTCTCCAACAGGAAACTGAGCTGACGTGGACAAGGCAGGTGGCGCTGCTGCTTCCAGATTGTGCAGCGACAGTAAATGAGCAGCGTAGTGGTTCAGCGGGTAGATCCCACATTTCCTGAAACTCTCTGTAACGATCCTGCCCCCCTCCTCCTCTTTGGCTGCCTGATACGTTTCCTTAAACAACGCTGAGAACTCCTTCTTGCTCACTGCAAAGTACGTCGCATCGGTGTTGCAAGCGTTACCGCTGAGCGCCGACAAACGCTGCTTGAGAAGTGCGGCGAGACCGGCGTCAATCGGCTGCAGCATGTGAGAGCAGTGAGGGGGGAGGCACAGGAGGACCACGTCCTCCTTACGAGCTGCTTCCACCACTTCCAGGTTCACGGGCGATTTGTGGCCGTCGAAAATAAGCAACAGCGGACGCTCCTTCGGTGCGTACACGAGGAAATGTCTGAGGAACCACTTCTTAAAAAGGTCAGAAGTCACACAGCCAGACTCGGACCATCCATAGAGGGCATTCATTGGTCCCTGTGTCTTGTAACACACCCCTCCTGGGTAGGCTTTGGAGTAGATGATGAAAGGAGGGACGTCCCTCCCCGCTGCGCTGAAGCAAGCAAGGACAGCGACGTGGTCTCTGGCCCCTGAGGTTGGTTTACAGCTAAGCCCGGCAGGTTTGGGGAGCATCATCCTCTTCCTCCCCAGGTGAAAACCTGTCTCACTGCAGGTTAGGATCTGGTGAGGCTTGTCCCTCAACTCACGAGTGTCCATGATAGAGCTTAGTAGGTGAAAAAACTGGTCAACAGCCTCCTTCCGCACACAAACCGTCCTCCCACGGACAATGCTGTCTGACGGTTGAATGGAAATATTCTTTTCTTGCCGTTTCCGAAAGTTGAGCCACCAGGTTTGGCCCAGCTTGGAAAACGCCACCCTCCGGTGTTGACGCTTGTACAGGGAGGAGGCAAAGGACACCAGCTGCTGCTTCGTGAGCGGGAATCCATGCTTGGACACGTACAAGGAGACTTCCACCAGCAGCTCCTCGTCCGCAGACGTTATAAGCTGCGCCGGCCCGCTGCGGCTGCCCGGTGTCACCCGTCCACTGACTCTGTCCCCCAGAGAAGACTTTGGGACCCCAAACTCCTTGGCGGCCTGTCTCACTGTGCATCTCCCAGACTTCACCTCCACCAGCGCTTGCTCCATGGCCTCCTCTGTCCACTTCTTCTTCTTCTTCCTCCCAATTTTGTCAAGGTGATTTCTGGATGGCATCTTATCTGGAATGTTTGACACCATGAACAGATAAGACACAAAAAACACACTGTCACGGTCGTACTGAACATGGAGGGATCAAATTAACTTTAAAACTCTGAGTAGCAGTGTTGATCTAGTCAAGTTAGGTGGAATGGCAGATGTTCGTTCTATAAACGGAGAACCTCGTTTATCCAGAAAAAAGTATCAGGAAACAGTGCGTTTACACTCTCACAATACAAAGTGACTTACGTTTGTTCGGAGATGTTCTCGTCCAGTTCTTGATAGTTGTGACACCACCACCGAAAAACTAGACGAACATGTTTTTTTTAACGAGTGAAAAAGAAGAAATGTGACTAAAATGAATCCACCTGCTTTCTCCACTTCCTTCAAGTTCGCTATACTGAATTACCAGGCAGTAATTTGACTTTCTCTGCCGACTAGCTTGACCTCCGGATTTAAAAAAACAAAACAAAAAACTTTATTGATAACCCGGAAGTGGAGACACTGTGGTTTCAAAATAAAAGCACCGAACCGCCGGTTACAAAAATAAATGAACAAACTGTATCCTGCATTGGTTTAATTTAACTTCACGGAACATTCATTCACGGAACAAACAGAGTAATTTCAATCGATAGAAAATTAGTCTGTAAAAATAATTGGTTTGAAAGAAATTATAAATGGCATTTTAAATCAGTCCTCATGGAAAACTTCAGTTTAAAGTTTTTAAAGTTTCAAAAGTTTTTTTCTGCCTTCCACTTGATGCAAAACTCCCCAGTAAACAAACATCCTTTAACAGTTCTGCTAAACCTGCTGTACTTATTGGTTGTTCATCAGTCCACTGGGTTCTGGTTGAGACTTTTTGAACCAACATAAAAGTTACACACAAATCTATTTATATAACATGTACAGATGCTTATTTTGCGTAACTGAATCATCCATGGTGATGACTGGTATCTGTACCTCAGGTTAATTTCAAACATGACAATGTGAAGTGAACCTGTATGATTTATTTATTCTGTTAGTCAGCTGTGGTGGAACATAAATAATACATACTAGGACAAACGCTGCCGGCTGTATAAGATCTGACCTCGGGCTGTTATCGGCCCTTGGGCCAGACTTTGGACCCAACAATATTAGGCATGATAAAGTGTGTTTTGTCTAAATTTGTAAATTTGTCTCTAAATATGCCTCCATAACTGTCAAGACCAGATCCAAACCACCTGTGATCTGTGACTCACAAAAATATGTGTACTTTTGTTAATGTTGTTTAATGAAATTATTGTCCAGAGAATGTTTTTTTTTTTTTTTTTTTTTTTTTAATTTCCTTTTCCAAGATCCTATCCTTGAAATAATGAGCCATAAGCTCAATGAGTACAATCTTTGCTTTTGGGTATTAATATCTGAGAAACAAAAATGTCTAAATGACTCATGTTGCAACTTTCCTTGCTGAAGAAAACAATCCCACCTACTCACAGCTGTGCTTGGTGATATTTACATCTTTAATAAGCAATGTGGTGACATTTCAGGCTTTGCTTGTCAGCGCCGCTTCATCAATCAGTGTTTGTTACGTTAGCTTATATTCTGGTGTTGTAAAGGTGTTCATCCTCTAATGAAGAACTAATTCAGTTCACGTGCAACAAACAGTCATTTTCGTCTTTTGACACTATTTTCTGTGTCCCACCTCCTGGTTTTCATTTTTGGTGTGCAACATCAGTTTGCGGTCGCAGTTGCATCACAAGGATTAATCAGTGTGTTTTATGTTCTTTCTTTTCAGGACGCAAGCAACTGCAGGACAAGTTCTCCAAAATGTCACGGCAGCACCAGATAAATCAAAGGCTCTTGCGGCGCCAGCTCATCAACCAGTTACAAGCATAGCTGCTGAAGAATCTGTTGACCAGCCCAGCGAGGAGGCCCCTGCAGAAAATATCCAAAATGGTCAGACACAGCCAGGTTCAAAGGAAAACCCTGAGGCCGCCTGTCCTGAAGAACCAGCTCAGCAAGCTGCTTCAAACACAGCTTCAGCAAACATGGAGGAAAAGGCTGATGCATCTCATCAAACAGATGTTACTGCCGAAAAAGTTGCTCAAAGCAACGCACCAACAGAAAACTCTCTGGAGCCAGCAAAACAACCTGTTGCAATGGAAGAACACAAGGAAGAGAACGTCAACTCAACTGAACAGTCCAATGTCGAACACAGTGAAGGAGCTGCTGAGGTCTCTGCAGATACTCAGGTAGACGACTCTCTACCTGAGGCACAGACACAGGAGGACAGAGACGCTGATGGTCCACTCCCAGCTGAAGTGAAACCTGAAGAGGCAACTGAGACAGAGTCAGCAAATGTGACAAACCTCGGAAGTGCAGAAATACAGACAACAGGAGAAACATCACCTGAGGCTTTGGCTGTGACTCCTGAAGCAGCAGCAGAAGAACACAAGTCAACTGGTGTGGAACCAACTCCTGTCTCATCGCTGGAGACGACAGGAACAGGTTCAGAAAAGGCTGCAGAGGAATCAGTTGATGCTGTAGTCAAGGTTACATTAGAGTCATCACCTGAGGCTTCAGCTGTGACTTCTGAAGCAGCAGCAGAAGAAGCTGCTATCACAAACAGTGTGGAAGCAGGTCCTGTCTCATCACTGGAGACGACAGGAACAGGTTTAGAGGAGGCTGCAGAGGAATTAGTTGAAGCATCAACAGAAGAAGCTGCTACCACAAACAGCGTGGAAGCAGCTCCTGAAGTTTCAGTGGAGAAGACAGAAACGGGTTCAGCTCAGGCTGTTGAAGTAGCTGAGTTTGTGATGGAGTCGTCACCTGAAGCTCCTGCTGTGGCTAATGAAGCGTCAGCCGGAGAAGCTCCTGACACAAACCGTGTGGAACCAGCTCCTGACGTTGCAGTAGGAACGGGTTCAGTGCCGGCTGTTGAAGAACCGGTCAAAGCGGTAGCTGAAGTTCAGATGGAGTCATCACCTGAAGCGTCTACAGAAGAAGCTCCTATCATATACAACATGGAACCACCTCCTGTCTCGTCACTGGAGAAGACAGAAACGGGTTCAGAGCCAGCTGCAGAAGAGCATGTTGAAGTTGTCGCTGAGGTTGCGATGGAGTCGTCACTTGAAGCTCCTGCTGGGACTGATGAAGCTGATGTCTCAGACAGTGTTGGACCAGTACTTGTCTCAGCATCAGACTCCACATCGTCCACTGCTGCTGAAACTGTTGTCATGTCTGTGGACTCAAAGGTTGAGTCTACAACGCAGGCAGAGCCAGCTCCAAACACCAAAGCCGAAGAGATTCAGGCAACTGACGACGGTGCTGCCGAGTTAAACGTTGAACCAACACCTGCAGTGACAGCAGACGGCGTGGTGGAGCCAAAGACGGAAGGCGCTGTTCCACCTGCAGCGGCTTCAGATGATAAGTTAGTGGAAAGGGCCACTGAACTGGTGGAAGCATTAGATATGGAGTCTGCTAATGCTGCTCCTGAACCAGCGGTGGATCCAGCAGAATTCGACGCTGAGGAGGTGGACAAACACACTGATGATACAAACATGTGAGTAAACTGATACAAGACTTCCAGTTTTCATTGTGTAATAAAAACCTATTTCTGTAGTAATGAGATGCTAGAAAAGCTGGTAGAGGAGCTGTGTAGTTGGGGCCGAGCGCCGAATAACACACTATAGACACTTAAACAAGCTAAAGTCAACACAGTTATATAAACAAAACAAATATAAAAAAGGTGATGATCTGTTCTCTCATCTTAAGGGATGGAAAACTGGTTTGTTCGTTCTGTGACCAAATAATCAATGGAAAATTGAAGATCACGCTGAGTGAACCTCCTGTGAGCTGCCACCCGGATTGTCTGAAGGTTAGTTCGGTTGTTTCTCTCTTACTGCTTCTAAAGCAAACGGTGATTATTATTGACTTGAACCGTTCTGGTCATTCTGTCCTGTTCACGTCGGTGTGGTTTGTGTGTGCAGTGCGCCGTGTGTGTGAAGGCCCTGGGAGATATGCTGACAACCATGTTCCTGCACGACCAGCAGATCCTCTGTGATCGATGCTTTGCAAAGGCTCTGCAGGCCTGAAACCTAAGGGAAAATAAGTCACCTGGGAATCATCTTGTGCTTAATGTGTTTGGACTCTGAAACTTAAATTTGTGGACCAATTTCATCCCCCTGCCAAAACACATGGTGTTTTTTGACAGGAATACTTTGTGTGTGTGTGTGTGTGTGTGTGTGTGTGTGTGTGTGTGTGTGTGTGTGTGTGTGTGCGTCAGCAGTAAATACAATCAGCATA
>CAAKHB010002055.1:110445-124763 GCA_901007665.1 Aeoliscus strigatus | reverse complement strand
AAAATTCAGTTTTACTCAAGGTCTCAGCACTGCGGTTGCAGACCACTGGCCATTGATTATTCATAGACTCTGTGATTGGGTCCATTAATACGAGATTAGGGAGGGGAACCAATGCTCATTTTGTGGGTGTGGGTGTGTGTTTGTGGACAGGGGCTGAATTGTAATGAATCCTGTGTTTATCTAGAGTCCATCAATGTGCCACAGTATACAGGTAGACTACATAAGGCAGAACAAAAATCATTAGCAGAGAATGTAAGTTGTGTATTAAAAGCAGCAAATAAGTTTAAATGCACTGGATGTGAGGCTACTATAAAACCAAATGGCACAATGCCTCAGTATAACCATTACGATTCAAACAATAAAATGGAAAGATCTTCAGCACCATCATTTACCACATACTGTAAGATTTCTACTTAATAGCATTTGTTCTTCAATTGAAACTTAATCTGGGTAAATGGTGCTTAAATGTTTAAATCACATTTACAGGCTGTCAACTGATCTGATGTTCTTCACATGGTCACCCTTCGTTTGAATGAAAATAAATTGATGGCAAATGAGAAAGAATTCTGCTTAAGTAACTGAGGCGACCTATTGGATCATAGCGCCTCCAAGTGGGCATTTCTTGCAATTAACAGAATACCAACACCAATCAGGACAAGCACAAACACCCCAGTGACTAACTCGGGGGGCTGACACACCTCACAGGGGCAAGTGGGATATAATGATTTTGTGTGTTGCTTGGAACTGCTGCTGAGGAAGAGTTTATTGTTACATATCTTAAAATAAGCACTGAAGCATTTCCATACAGGCAGCAAGTATCATCTACGCAGACACTTCTATAGATCATCATCATCATCATCATCAACATCATCATTATCATCATCATCATCATCATCACCATCACCATCACCATCACCATCATCGAATGGAAGACACTGCTGTTAATATCTGACCTGCAGAAGCTCAAACTGCATGCAGCATGCATACTGTCAACATAAAGGAATGAAGGCAATGGTGACAAAATCACGTTGGCAAACCATTTATTAAACATCACAGGGCACATGAACAACAAAAAGTCCTGGGTTCAAAATTTTACTTCATTGAAAAATATGAAGAGGTTTTGTATAGTCCTTGCTTGTGAATGTGAAGTGTATGGTTGTTGTTGCTGCGGTTCACATGATCAATACTGGTGCGATGATTCATGTTCAATGGTCAAAGTAGGCTGTTTATATACATGCACGTTTTCAAAAGCAGTGGCTCTTTTTTATAGAGTCATTTCTTATATTGTATTTACATTTCTTTTGCTATACAATACTTCGCAATTTTAAAATGAACTGTAGTTATGAATTAAGTTTTCAAGTTTGGTGTAGCATAAAAGGAACAAGAGCAAAGTTAAGTGTGAATATGGTAAATCTAACGGAGCAATGTCTACCAGCTGTCCTAAATGTAAAGTTAAATTTACCTCAAAACTGTACTGGGGCCCTGATCCACAGGGGCCAGTCACTGACATTAAATTCTTTACATTTGTTTCAACCCACACACAGCTTTAGATGTTGTGTTAAAGGATTTTCTGTGGGTGTAATAGGAGCCCCATATCAATCAAACGACTACTCATTTTATCATTTAAAGAATTACGACCAACTAGCCGCATCCTACCATGCTATGTACTGCATCGTTACATATACAGTACTTCAAACGTGCTTTTACATTTGATGGAGCCGTGTAAACGCTGTATTTCCCCACGTACGTGTCATTGTACCAAAGCAGTGTTTTTGCATGCACTCAAACTGTGCGTGTTCACATCGATGTAGTTGTGTGTGTGTTTGTATGAACTGTACCTATTTACACGCCATGCTGTCCACGGTGCTGAAACGGTGACGTCGAGGTTGTCAGGGCTCCGCTGCGCATCACGTACACACGCTCCTCCTGCCATTTTTGTGCTACAGGCTAACTTGCTAGAAGTAAAGGTTTCCATCAGCAGGAGCCAGAAAAGACTGCAGGCAGAAGCAAGAGGTTGGGAAATTCAGGATATTGCCTGGGGAATCGGGGAGCTCGCACATAGAGAAAGCCGCTATCCGAAAGGCTGTACGATGTCCGATTTTGACAGCAACCCATTCGCAGACCCCGACTTCAACAATCCATTTCAGGTAGCTAACTTTCCTGGATAGCCGACCTAGCATGGCTCAGTGAGGCCAGTCTGATATTAGCACCCCTGTTGCTAACTGGTTTAGCAAATGGCTTGACAGTTAGCAAGAGGTGTTTGGCTAGTTAGCAGAGCTAGCTAACTTATTGTCAGTGTGAGCGTTTGGCGTAACATTCATGAACAGTATGACCATTAACTTCTCCAGTGGGAATAATAGGGATGTGTGGCATATTGTGTTGCTGAGCATGAGTGAGAATACAACGTTGCTGTAGCGGCGATAACATTTAGGAACAAAGACATATGATGTTAGCATGCTAACATGTAGCGGTGTCACAACTGACTGGATGTTACATTTTTCCTTAGATATCTGGTTAAAGTTGCGGCCTAAAATTGTAGTTGTGACGTTAATAATTAGTGTGTAGTTGTGTTCTACAGTGCTTTTTGTACACAAATGCCACACATAGTAGTGTTTCTATCAGTTTTTGATAAACCTGATAATCGAAATAAACCGGTTAAGGCTTGGTATGTTAGACCTAGATGTGTATGTCTGTCGTCAAGAATAAGAGCTGTTTAATGTTGTATGAGTCACAGTGTGATTGTAGCTTCACTGTAAGGACGGTTCTTACCATGTTCTGTGCTGTCAGTCGATATGGGTTGGTCCGGAAAAAACGTCTTAAATCGACCTGTGTTTAAGCCCCGCCCACTACAGGTGTGGTGACGTGTGGGCGGAGTAGGAGGTTGGACTGAAAACCCAAAGCAAAAGCAGGTTTGGTAGGATAAGACCTGAAATCGTTATTTGTTACATTTAGCTAAAGGGGAATTGTGATACACGCAGTGTGCTTTTTTTCTGAATTATCAACACAACTATGATTTCACCTCAGGTGATGTGAACGTTGGCTCGTTTGTTTGGTCAGCTGTGGTTCTCCTCACATCCTACGGATAGGCTGTAGTTTTCGCCCTCTAACATCCTAAGTGGTCCTCTCCATTCTGCAGGATCCCTCAGTGACGCAGGTTACCCGGTCTGCCCCTCCTGGTGGTCTAGAAGAATATAACCCCTTCACAGATGCCAGAACGGTCAGCGTCACTGCCTAATGTGTTTGTGTGCAGACATTTGTGTGCCCCTGAGTCAGTGAGCCCATTTTATCCAACCCTCTTTTTCTCTCAGTCACAGAGGATTTCACTGACAAAGTATGAATGTGACCTAATTAACTTGGATTCGGGTCACTTGATTGTACAAATGTTATAGATGATCATTTATGCTGTTTAACAGGTGGCTCCTGGAAATGCCCCCAAACCTACTCCCGCACCTGCTCAGAACACACAACCTGCCATCATGAAGCCCACAGAAGAGCCGCCGGCTTACTCACAGCAACAAACTCAGGTACTACACTCCAACATACACTCTCACCCTGTTGATGCATGCCAACACCATAGAGATGTTCTCTGTGTTTACGTCTGTACTTGTACCTTCAACTGTCTTACCTGTTCTTCATACATATCTGCACTCTGATGGTGCAACAGCAGCGTCATGAGGTACTGTCTTTCACCTGTGTACTTCCTATTCCCCTCATATCACTTTCATGAATAGTGTGAATGAACAGTCCTGGTCAGTATTCTTGATACTTCTGAGCCTAAAGGACGGGATATGTTTAGAAATAATGGGGCGTGTCCACCACTATTAAACTACCAACAAGTGCAATGAAAAATGAAGACATAACTGGTCACTGGACACAATTATTATCATATGATTAAAATTAATTTCTGACATGAAATAAACAAATACAATACAAAGCAAACGATTGTCACATATCACATATTCTTTAATCTCATCTCCTGCACAAAACGGATGATTCCTTTTTATATGTCGCAATGGCAAAGACGAAGAGAGAGCTGTCTCAGAGCATCAGTCACTCCACTTAGCAGAAACTTAGTGAAGAAGGTCTGCGTTGGTGAGGATGGCTGAAAGAAGGTCATCATGTCAGATGTCAGTCGAACCACGCACTGCGTGCTAGAGCAAGTAGTGCTCCGTGGAAGAAGGCAAAGGAGGACACAGCGTTTTCAGACGCTTTCAGATAAACTACATCGATCGTGGGACAATGAATAAGGTGATAATAGCTAAGAAATCAAATGTCGTGGAGCTTCTTTGCTGCTTCAGGTGCAGGAAGCACCTGATGCTTCAAAGGAGTTATGATATCAGCAGATATCATAATTTGGGCTTCTCCCATTGAAATATGTTCCTTATGGAGTATGCTGTGTGAACCTGCAAGAGTGTCAGAAACCACCAACAGACGGTTTCTGCTGACTGTTGTAAGATCCTAGTTTTTACATTTATATCGATTATTTGTAAGGATAGTGTGATTATTTCTTTCTTTTTCTTTCTTTCTTTCTTTCTTTTTCTTTTTTCAATTCAGGGTGCCAATCATTCTGACCAGGACTGTCTACTGCCCCATTTCCACTCGTAGTTGAAGCACCATTTCAGATTTCAGTCAATCCCTGACAGAGACCTGACCTCCTTCTGTTCCCTGACTAACTGACCTGACTGGTCTATCTTCATCATCACACCTGTCAGATGTCGGGCGTTTTAATTGACTCTTTTATAAGCGTTTCTTTGTGCCTGAAAGGACCAGGCACGTGCTCAGGCTGAGCTGTTGAGAAGGCAGGAGGAGTTGGAGAAGAAAGCAGCAGAGCTTGACCGTCGGGAGAGGGAGTTACACGCTCATGGAGGCGCAGGTTAGTCAGTCAGTCAGTCCGTCATGTTTGGGTCAATTACTTCTGAACACAAATCTACATTTGGGAGAATGAATATAGACAACCATCTGTTTGTACCGTAGATGTACCTAATTTCCTTCATACCCCAATGCTCCTGGACGATTTGAGACAGTTTTTGGACAGTTTTTGAGAAGTTTATTTTCTTCTATAGTTTGCCCTCCTTGATTTACAGGTGAACAAAGTGTTCACTGCTGTTGAATATTATGGTCCACTTTTAGGTTTGCAGTTGGTAGAATTCAGTAATAAAAATAGGTAGAAGTAGGCGCCTGCAGTGTGCCTTCAGCCCACGGTGCAAACAGACATGTTCAGTCTGGGGAAACTAAAATACAATGAAAACAGCTTGAGGAAAAAATAGTGGCGTTTTTCCTCCGACAGGTCGGAAGAACAACTGGCCTCCGCTACCGGACAAGTTCCCTGTCGGACCGTGTTTCTACCACGACATTGCAGTGGACATTCCCATAGAGTTCCAGAAGACCGTGAAGATCATGTACAACCTTTGGATGTGTACGTGTTTACTCGTCTATCACAAGTACAATAGTAAAGAGAAGACAAGCTACGTTCTAAAGTGATGGCGTGTTTTGTGCATTCACCTGTTTGTCTTCCACTAGTTCATGCCGGCACACTGTTTGTCAACATGTTTGGCTGCCTGGCCTGGTTCTGTGTGGATGCATCCCGTGGTGTCGATTTTGGCCTGGCGATGCTTTGGTTCCTGCTGTTTACGCCCTGTTCCTTTGTCTGCTGGTACAGACCGCTCTACGGGGCTTTCAGGTAAGACAGGTACATGGGCATGTGTTTATAACAGAAACCAGCGTCCTTGAGGAGAATTTAGAGTGACCTTGTGACCTCGTCCTTTACGAACCATGAAGGAATTCCTGTCTGGGAACAGAGTCCAAAAGGACGATTTTGAGATGAACCGCCTTCCTGCAGGGGTTCACAGAGAACAATGAAGATTTATTCAGAATATAAAAGGACTATTCCCGCTAAAATCTACTGACGCAAATATCAATAACCTGCCAGAGTAGGGGGTAAAAACATGAGGTAGATAAAAGCATGCTGGGTTAAATCGTAGGCAACTGGACTTCTTGTTTACTTGAAAGTTGCCTAGGATTTAACCCAGCAAGATACTATGACCTGGATGACCGAGAACCTTCACAGAGAGGTCGATAAAACGTGTTAAAGGCGATAGCCAATCGTTTTCAGACTTGGTCCAAAGACACTGATACACCATTGACAGATAAAATTCAATTAACGTGTAGAAAGGTTCTTATTTTACTGAGCTTTCACAAACGTGTCTTCTGTTCTGTCCACAGGAGTGACAGTTCATTCCGCTTCTTTGTGTTCTTCTTCGTCTATATCTGCCAGTTCGGAGTTCATGTGCTTCAAACTATCGGCATCACCGACTGGGGGACATGGTGCGTCGTCTTTGCACCTACCGATTCCTGCCGTGTGTGTGTGTGTTTACGATTGTCCTTGGACGTCTTCTCACACTCTCATTGTTCTGTGTTCCCAGTGGCTGGATCGCAGCTCTGACCGGTCTGAACACCAGCATCCCCGTGGGCATCATCATGTTACTCATCGCAGCTCTGTTCACGGCGCTGTCTGTGGGCTCGCTCATCATGTTCAAAAAGGTGAGTCGCTCCTGCAGGACTCAGATGGACTTTTTAGCCCTGAGATTCAGTGAAACTCCTCCTGAGTCCTCTTCAGTTCTGAGATGTCTACATCCGTCCTGATCTTCTCTTTCCTTTCTAGGTGCACGCGCTGTATCGTACCACTGGTGCCAGTTTTGAGAAGGCTCAACAGGAGTTTGCGACGGGGGTCATGTCGAACAAAACCGTTCAGACTGCAGCTGCCAACGCCGCAGCCAACGCCGCAACCAACGCCGCCCGCGGGGCCTTCAAAGCTCATCCATAAAGAGACACGCACGTACGCACGCACACGCTCACTCGTTGGAACATACACACACACACACACACACACAGTCACAGGTTGGAGATGTACAGCTCTGGACCCGCCGGTTGTCATAGGTGGGACAGTGGTCGTGTTGGGGGAGGAGGGGTCATGTTTACCAGAGGTGTCCATCTTCATCTGATACACACGGCATCAAGAGAACTCCTTCTATCCGCCCTGTCTTCTTTCTGCTCACATCCCTCCAGACCTCCTCAAAGTGACACAGGTGTGTCAGGTGTGTTCTGGGAGTTGAGCACACACTCCTCTTCACGTTCCCTTTCTCCTCCGACGCAGCGACCCTCGGTCAGGCTGATGTCAGAGTCCCTCCGACCTTACCTGTGTCATCCACCCTGCCTTGAAGCAGCCTTCTCCTGGTTCACAGTGGATAGTCTTGTCGCTCACGTGCCGAATGTAACGTGTAGGTTTGAACGGAGGACGCCCGTGTGTGAACTTTTATCTCCTTCTGAGAAAAATTGCTCCCAGGCTTGTTTGTTTTGAATAATCTAGTGCGAGATCTGAACGGTCGCTGCACCTCATCCTAAGTCACTACTCTGATTTCAAGAGGTCAAACCATGATTGACAGAAACAGGAGCGTGTCTTCCTGTCCTCATCAGGCCCGTAGACTCCCCAGTGCTGCAAATTATATCACTTGAACAAACATTTGCGCTGCGTGTGCAGATGGGTCAGCGTCTTTGTGGGTCAACAACGTTTGACAGCATGATGTGCATGTTTAGCACACTCAGCAAGATTGCGATTTCTTTTGCAATTTGGTCTGTAGCTCCCAGACGGGGGTGGGGAGGCACCTGTTCAGGCAAACGTCTGCCCACTTCATGTATTTCCGTTTACGTGAGAAGTGAAGTGTAAAGTTACTGCATGTGTGATTTGCTCTTTGACAGATCGGTGGGTCTGTTCATTTGTGAAGACGCAGTCGCTCACCGGGTTCTCACCACAAAAAAGGGAAGAAGCTCTCATGTCCTGGTGGAAAGAGAGAAAAAAAATAGTTTTATGTATGTCTGACGTGAACAGACTACTATGTGATGCTGATTTTTGTTGTAGCTCCACACGTGGCTAAAATCTACTGCTGCTATGAGTCTCTCCTGCTCTCCTGTTTCTTACTGAAAAGGACACATATCTGACTATCACCAGGGAAACGGAGAGATGTGTGGCTGCCTTTTTTCATTGGGGGAGACTGGGACAGTGGAAACAATCTGTCATCTAAAGAAAAAAAACAAAAAACCCCACTGAGGTCATGATTATGTATCATACACTAACAGTGCATTTGCATTTTTACCGACAAGAGACTTGGTTTTCTTAGGTCAGTATTGAACCACTCGCAGCAGAACTTTCCCATTCGGTGATGACAAGGAAACGTTAATTTATTACTATAAGTCACTACAAAGTGTACAGACGAGTGTCACTGAACATCATAAATGTGTGTTGGAAGAGTGTGTGCGAGTGTGTTTGTAGACCGATGACTGGAACTGCTGTTACTGCAAATACATAGACGAAGAAAGTGGCAGAAATACTGCACATCTAAGGTTTATGTTTGGAACAAATAAGCCTGAAATATGATCTGTTTTCAAATCCATTGCACATTTCGTATTGTATGTGTTTTATTTATACGTTAGGTTAGGTTCACATCTCTGTTGTTGTTTGGTTGGATTTTGCATTGTACAGTACGCTCGTGCAGGTTTGGCAGGATGTGATCATGGCATCACATCGCTTTAGCGTTAATTCTGGGATGTGCTTGTCTGCGACTGTTTGCTATGATAGGAAAAACTCCCTTGAATGTTATTTTACTGTAAGTCCTACAAAGCTGTGAGAAGCCTACCGAGGTCCTTAGAGATTTATTTTAAATCTTGGTTTGTGGTGTGTTATTTTACCATGTTTTGTTATTTTTTTTGTGTGTCTACATGCAGTTCACCCGTATGATCCCCATGTAGTTTTACACAGCTGGTAGATGAAGTCAAGCCACTGTGAGTCATCTCTTGATGTAATTCGTGATACTGGTCAACAAAACAGAACATGTTTGAAGTTTGTTTGACCTGTGATCCATGGTATTTCACTGAACCAGAGAAGAAACTAATTTAAGAGACACTTGTACATTTTGTAAAGTTGAGAATTTGAACCCCATAATCAATCACGTGTAAAAAGAAAACGTAATGCACTCTTGTCTGGCCTTTGTCGCATGTGAAATAGTTTTGAGTTTTGTATATTTATTGTATTAACATGAAATAAAATTTGAAAGAAACCTTGCTGAGATAATTTTTTCGAAGAAAATATGTCGTTAACACCTACATTTAGGCAGCGATACTAAATAAAACCTGTTCCCAAGTTACTAACCAGACCCAAGAGCATGCTGTGTTTTCCCACCACTTACTGAAACGTAAGCTGCATGTTGCAGGTTCTACCACTAGATGGCAATGTTTCATGGAGAATGAACAGTAAAGACCGAACTGAACGATTTGATCTTTGGACAGTTACAACACATTCTGGTTTATTTGAGTGTTATTGAAACATTTCATACAGCCACATATAAGCTGCCAAAGAAGCCCTTGTTAATGTAACAAGAACAGCAGGGGGTGGGCAGGGCATGGGGGGCGGTGGAATGTCAGCACAAACTGAAAATGTGCTGCGATACAACTCCAGGTTAGTGTTTCAACACCGATCTAATTACTTTCACAGCAAAGGCTAAATCTGAATTATTGCACGACACCATCTACAATGAAGAAACGTGAGCATGAGAGTCAGGGTACACTTGTAACTTTAAGGAGCATGAGAGGGGGGGAAAAAACAGAAGGAACGTAAAAGAACAAAGAACCAAGTGCAAAACACAATAAGTAACATAACTGCTGCAACACACGATGAGCTACAAGTTCTTCCCCGCATCTTAATCGGGTCAAATGGTTGAAGATGACTGAGGAGGAGTTACGGAGCAGCCCGCAAACATCTCATAAAAGTCCTTCTTCTACACTGCAGGACACCCAGACAGTCCCTGGAAGGCTTTTTAAAGTGGATGACAATCTCAGTGTGGATCATCACAGTCTATTACAGACACATTTACATGCGAGCGGTCTCAGTGGACACATCTGCTGCTGTTCAGTGGTTTGTTTGAGGTTTGCAGTTGGACCATGTGAACAGGACGACGCCAACCACTGCATGGCACTGTTGAACCTGTTGAACTAAATATTTGCTGACAACAACATCAGCCCCCCCCCCCACACACACACACACGTCCCCGCCCCCACGCCCCTGCTGAAGTTGTACAGTGGTTTGTTTGAGGATAAGAAACTACCACGGTACCAGAGCCCTTTGTGAAGTTTTGGTAGCATTTAGTAGCCGACAGTGGTTTTCGTGACGCCGTGGATGAAAAAAAAAAAAGACGTTAACGTGTTTTTTGACTTGTCTACGAGTGAAGAAAAAGAAAAACGTCCATCGTCCTTCTGCTGCAATGAGTCTGTGTGAGAGAACCTACACCCCCGGGTGTTTCAGAGCAGGCAGATCAGATTCTTCCCCTCCTCTATCTCCTCCTGAACCTTATCGCTGGAGGTGGCGATCTCAGCCTGGGCAGACAAAACAGCACACAGGAAGGCCGCGAGCGTTCCTCCGATGGCGGCATAAAACGCCCAGCCCAGCGAGCACAGCGCCGGGCTGAAGGGGGAGGCCTCGGGGCCGCAGTAGCTCCTCACCTTGTCTGAACCCCACCCTCCAGGGTACAGCATGAGGCCCACCATCAGCAGGAGGCCTGCGGGGGAGAACAGACGACATGTAAACATCAGGGCTGAACGTTCAGACGTCGGTTTTTCAGCTGACTGATTGGATTTGTGACAAGAGGATTTACCGCACTGGGGTCAAGATGGCCGACGGTTTGTGTCTCACCTGCGACAGCCTGCAGCAGCCCACAGATGTTGAATATACTTTTCTTCAGGATGCTCTGGAAGCACAGGCTGAATATGGAGACACCGGCCACGACCCCCAGCAGCAGCGTCCCCGCTGCTAGAAACAACATGGCGGCCTGCCAGAAACCGCTGGCCACCTCGGTGAACGTCCCGGCGTAGGGTCCGCAGCTCACGCCTCCTCCCCGGGTCGCCAGGCGCAGGCAGCGGCCGTAGAGGCCCAGGGACGGACGGTACTCTCCGGAGTCCACTCCGGCTCGACTCACGCTGGAATCCCAACGAGGGAATCCCAGCAACCAATCCGGGCTCATGAAGGCGATGAGCTCGGCGAAGGCGACCATGATACTGAGCAGTGTCCACAGCATGGAACGGCACGTCACAATGACATGGCACATGGTGAGTCCTCCTGAGACGGGAGCGGGTGACGATTGAGAAAGGAACCGTGAAGGTTGGGAGGTGGAAAAACGCCGGCAGGTTCCCCCGTCTAGATAATCCTCCGCTGAACGCTGAGTGGAGGTCCTGGCTCGTGGTCCTTCCCCCAGCAGCTACAAGGCACCAAAGCAGCTTCCCTCAGCCATCGTGCAACCGAAACGAGCGCACCTACAAACACAAAGGGACACATGGAGACTGTTACGAGACTGGAAGTGAAGAAACAGACTCAGTGGGGCAACAAAGGAGCAGCGTGTGACTCATCAGGCTTCATCGTGTTACGACACAGGATGTCTCATCGGTACCGATGACTCTCCCTCTAAAGAGACACTTCAGGTTCTCCATCAGCCAGCTGCGGGCCGGCAACACTTCCAGATGTCCGCTGACGTTACACTGCGATGAATCACAGCGGTCCGTCCAGCTGTTGTATCGCTCCTGTGTCTGACTGTCGTTTACCGTTTCCTTTGGCTGCAAACACCCACTGCGCTGATACAACTCCTGCATGCGGAACCATCTGCCGGAGAGAGTTGGAAGAAAGCGACCCCTCCCTCCTGTGGCTCGTTCACACCCGCCGGCCTCTACGTGGAGGGAATTCTCCCCGCAGAGCGACCTCAGTAGACGCTGTCAAGGCGGTCTGTGCTCAAAGTTTCTAGATAGGCTCTGTTGTTTGGAATGACAGGGTTCAAAGGTCATTCTGTTGACCGACCGGTACTCAGAGAGCAAACAGATGCTTCATCGCCACTGTTACGATGATTTCACTGTTTTTCCACAGTACATAATCTGTATATTTCCTTTTAAAAACAAGAACTTCTATTTGTAACTATGTGTACTTTTAGTTTTGTTACTTTTATTCTTTAAATCTCACTCACAGGATGAAGAAAGTACTTTCTATTCTGTTCCATTCTATTCTCACGACAGATTTCTGTCCGATCAGAACATCCGAACCGTCGAAGCGTCGCTGCTGACGGTGACGTCTGTGAATGATGTCTGAAGCTGTCATTCCTACCAGACTCGGGGGGGGGGGGGCAGCTACTTGTTTGTTTTTACTTTGAAACACAAATCAGACTTTATCTCCGCTTGAGGACAAAAGAGGTCTGAAGTGAGACGAGTGGACGTTCCATCGAGTCATCGTTAACAAGTACCTGTTGAGTGCATCACTTCTGAGGTGATGAAGGTTCAGTAGGAAATCATTCATCGGGAGCTGGGAGACAAACCGCTGCCGACGGCCACATCACAGGGGACTGAATGCTCATGTTGACTGATGAGATCTGAGTCCCTTCAATGCAAAAAAAAAAAAAACAAAAACACCTCCCAGGACACAAAGGAGAACTGGGTCAAAACAACAACGTCAACAGGCGTGACGGCATCTGTGGGGCACGAGTGTCACCACCACTAAAACACTGGGTCACTGAGGAAGAGACATCAAATACCGAGCAGGGAATTTATCTCACAACAGTTATTCTGGTGGGAGAAAAAAACACCTTGTTACACATATCAGCGATCTACAAAAAATGTATACAAGTATATGTACACAAAAGCTGCATTGTGAACACACTACACTACACTGTCCATCCTCACCTGTGACATGCTGTTACGTTTCACGTTTGGCTGCAGGAAACATGGGCTGAAGAAAAGAACCCATTAAACCTTTGGGGCAGCTCCGTGGGACGTCATAAAATAATGAATATTTGTGTAGTGGAGTTGGCGGAGGTTTGAACTTTCCGAGTGTATTTCAAGCTCTGCGGAGTGGAACTCAAACAGCCCACCGAGGGAACAGGGGGGGGAAAGACGTTTACGAGCGTCAGGGACTTTCAACATGCTGCTTCAGAAGGCTTCAGCCTTCCTGCGTCTCTGGGCCGTCGTGTCTGTAGACATCGTTGTGCCCCCCGTGTGTGGAGGGAGGTTTCATCCCAGTAGCACTGAGTCCAGTCGCATGCAGTCGCATCCAAACAAAGCACCATAGCAGCCATTTTCCACCCTAATGCAACATGTGAACAGTGTCTTGTTATAAACACCAGAAAACACTGTAGAGATCATGCAAAGCAACAGTACAACAAAAAAGAACAGGACGTGAAGAGGAAACGTGACAAAGGTGATGATGTGGCGTCAGTTTTCATCTTGTTGCAGTATCACCGTTTTGGGATTGTTCTATTCTTTTCTGTTCTATTCTAATCTCATCTATTCCTTACAAACTGTCCTCACTGCTATCACGGGCCCGTTCTGTGGCTGTTACAGTGGTTGTGTACACACACACACACACACACACACACACACACCGACTTACAACACTGCAGCATCATTTATAGCAAACATTACAAAATGAGTGGCTCTGGTGTGTGACCAGTCCTATTTGTGTGAAACCATAGACAACACACCACTGCGTCTGTCTGTCGGACACACACACACACACACACACACACCATTACTTGTATATTTTCGTTTTTGGAGTTTCGGTCTCCTGCTCGCTGCTGATTATAGTCCGCCCAGGCTGTGCAGTGTGTTAGGACGACAACGGCCACAAAACGAGCAGCTCTGCCTCTTTGAATTCCAACACGGCGCTGGAACGCACGTCGCCGGGGGCCGCGTACAGACACCTCGTGTGACGCCGCTGACAGGAAGAGGCGTCTCTCTGCAGTCGCACCCAGAAACTGCGCTCGGATGGAGATGAAAAAAGCGGAGGGGCTTTTTTTTTCTGTGTGGTTTAACAGCAGCGTCATTTGAAGAGGAACAAAGTCTCCACTTTGATGACAGAAGCCTCAGAAGCCTCAGGGATACATCGGCACGCAGACGACATCAAATGAAAGAAGTCACAAATAATGGCAGATTAGTGATTCTACTGTGCATGTACGCAGAGTGTGTGTGTGTGTGTGTATTTAGTGAGCACAAAGGTCACAGCACTCTGGAACTGATGAATACTTTCCACTTGTTTATTGGTCGTTCAACAGACTTCTGGGAAAAGTGCTCAAACAGCATCTGCGTCTGTGTGGTCAAGATGCTCCGCTGATGTGAGTTTTTTTACACTTCACGCCAACTTCAGACGATGAATTACTTCTTGAGAACAGAGCGATCCAGGCAGGCCCCCGCGGGGCGACGCAGCTACCCCCCCCCCCCCCCCCCCCCCCCCCCCCCCCCCC
>CAAKHB010002055.1:22632-89877 GCA_901007665.1 Aeoliscus strigatus | reverse complement strand
GGGGGAAGGGGGGGAAGGGGGGGGGGGGGGGGGGGGGGGGGGGGGCAGAGAGGAAGGATGTGGAGGCAAATCAGTGTGAGGAAATCACATTGCAGAGTCCTTGGTGCGGTGACATACGGATAGGAGCCACATAAACATTGACGTGTAGCCCCGCCCACATCGGCAGCCCCAGCCAATCAAACGGCAGGACGCTGACCAGTAGGAGGGACGAGATAGAACCCGAGAGAAGCAAAAATCCTTGGAAAAATGAAAGTGCGCCCCCTGCTGGCTGATGGACAGTTTTTATTATACCGTTTTTGTTCATTGTGCACTTCGAGAATAAAGTCGAGAGATTAATGTTGACATTTCAAGAATTAGGTCTCGAAATTTCGACTTTTTCGAAGTGCAGAATGAAAAAAGAATCTTCCTCCTCCTCCTCTTTTTCTCCTACATGGCCCTAAATACTCTTTCGTGTCAAGGCTTTGGCATTCTCAGGCAAAATAAGACAACAGAGGCCAGATATGTTTTATAATTATTGACAGGAATGTAAGAGAAACATATATAAGTAAAAGGATCGATTATATAGCTGCACACACAATGACAGTGACTGCAGACAAACAGAACGTTTCAAAATAAATCTTGTCAATCAAAAGCAGTTAAAAGTGCACTGCCAATTAGAGTTTTATTGAAACAGAAATGGGCAAACATAGGTGTTCTTAGGTGAAATAAGAAAACAGGGTGAATGGTCAAATATGTTTTATCATATTTCCTGTGGATTATTTCAGAAACCCTTTCCAACCATTGACATTCATTCATCTTCTCCCCCTTGCTCCGGTTACGGGTCGCGGTCGTGCTGGAGCCGATCCCAGCTGTCAACGGGCGAACGTCAGGGTACACACTCTGGACGGGTCACCAGCCCAGAGAGGACCCGGCCAGGAATGAGTGAGTGATCAAAACCTAGGAAGCCACAAGATGGCGCTCTAACCACGACTAAAAAAGGTTTTGTTTTAAAAAAGCAGTGCCCTGTGAGCCTTATTATAAACATACTATTGACTATGATCCCTTGGTCATACACAGACCATATGGTACCAGACTGGTACCAGACCAGTAACCGGAACGGTGCACAGACCTACTTCTGTTCCATGAAATTCTGGAATGGTGTCTGTTATCACGTTTGAGTACATAGATGCACTTGGACCTTTTGCAGCTGTTCTTCCATTCATGTTAAAATGGGACTTTAATCATTTGGTACAAGACCTGCAGGAACCACACAATATTACAAATGTACTGTGAAGTATTTGTTGATCTTTTTAACTGTTGGTCATTTCTTTTCACCTCTATCAACATCTGCACACGTCGTTTTCTTCTGTGTGCGTCGGATCTTCAACTCCTCTGTCCCATCGCGTGTCTGATTCTTCATTTCTGTTGCTCTACTACGTTAATTCCTCTTCTGCTCAATTACTTTCCTTTTATTTGCCTTTCCTCTTCTTCTTCCCCCCATCGCTGTCTTATTATTCTTTCCTAATTCGCCCTGCCCATTTTAGATTGCGTGCGAGTCAGAAGAAGACTTACTGGCACCTGCAACTGCCAGACAAATAGACAAATGGAATGAAGAGAAGGCATGCAGGATAGCTGAATGGACAAAGAACAAGCTGTCCTAATTGGTCATTATTTCCTTGCTAATCTATATTTTCCTCCCTACTAAACCCCCAACACAGATGTAAGGGGTGGGAAGGAGGACAGAGCAGAAGGGGGGGTCCTCCAAGTCCTTGTCTGCGCTCAAAAGTGGATTGAGCGCTGACCGTGAACATTGCTGTGCACTTTTGTGCCTTGTTTGAGGAACGGGAGGCAGAGCCGTGTTAACAAGCAGAGGAGGGTGTAGGGGTCAGAGTTGAGACTCGCAGGTGGTGGTGGTGGTGTTACTAACTGAAGAAGCCGTAAGACACGCACGCACACACGCACACGAAAGTTGCAGGTAAAGCTAATTGTTGTTTGTTGTTTGGTGACTCCTTTGACTGTATGTATGTGTGTGGGTGTGTGCACGCACGTGCTCGTGGCACATCTAGGTCAAAGCAGCACCAAGGTGGTGTCAGATGACGTGATCCTGCAGTAGAAACCTGACAAATTCTGGGGCAAAAACCCTGAAGAAATACAGAGATATTTGATGAGGTCTCAGGACATTTATTCTCTTTGTGGTGGAAGGAGTCCAATCACACATCCACACATGACTTGTTGTCTGTTTTTGAAGATGAACTGTGGGTTTGAAGTGTGGCTGACATATCTGACAGTGGCAGTATTTGAACCTCTCAAACTACTGTAAGATCAACAAGTAGAATCAAGTAAAACACAGTCGTGTTACTAACGTGTCACGGTCACCCAGGTAAGTGGGACTATTGTATTTTCTTGAGTTTATCCCTGCTCGTTTTGTTCCTGCAGAAAATCCAGCAGAGAGCAGTCGGCCCAGCAAGCACCAGCGAGAGGAGCAGCAGCAGGTCCAGCAGGTATCTCTGGTACCACGGCTGCGTCAGCGAGGCCGGTTTTAGATGACCTCCACCTCCACTGTGCAGAATGTGCTCCACCCACTGGATGAGTCGACTTGCTGGAGGGACGGGATGGGACCGGTGGATCCTGCTCAGGGACTCGGCTGAGGACTTGAACCTAGACGATGAAAAACGTCATCGAAGGCAGCGGACGTTTAGCGACCTCTCTCTTTCACGGCGTCCTCATACCTCATGTCCTGCGTGATGGTCTGAATAGACGAGCTGAGCAGTCCCCTGGTGATCTGGGTGGGGTTGACGGTGAGACCCAGTCCCTTGGCTTCAGCCCTGACCATGTTATCAAACTGATCTCCGAAGAGAGGGATTCCCAGCACAGGAACGGCGTGGTACACAGCCTGAAGCAGGCTGTTTTGACCACCATGGGTGATGAAGAGGCGTGCCTTCTCATGCCCTGGGATGTCAACAAATACAGGATTAAAAAGACCTAAGTACAGACTTCTCACTCACATTCACTCCTGAGGGATATTTAGAGTAAACGGAGGTGGAGGTGGAGGTGGAGGTGGGAGTGCCCGGAGATAAACCCACACAGACACAGGGAGCGCATACAAACTCCACACAGACAGATCCCCAAAGACCTTTTTGCTGTAAGGTCACTGTGCCAACCACTGCGCCACAGTGTCACCCTAAAGGTGTATTAGACCGTTTGGGTGAGATGCTGCAGCAGTGATCCACGTTCACCTGTGTACTTCTTATGTCGTAGTAGCAGCTGGTTTGAGGGGGTTTGGTCTGTTTGAAGATGTCAGTGCTACGAATGATTGAGCGGAGGACGATAACACCATCAACAGGTGGATGAACCAACCCAGCAAGTCATTGAGAGGGAGCCAGTTCACCAGCCTGACATTGGGGGGTTTGTGCAGGTGGGACGGCCATTTCCTCGGGTCATACCTGCGAGTAAAACACAAGCTTCAGGACGTCCTGTGTCACAAGATGGCAGTAGAACACCTCAATGTGTGTTACATGTGTGGTTATGGCATCATGAAGTGAGATGTGGACGTTTACCTCCAGACGACGCCCTGAGAAACCATCGAGAAGCCGCTCACCAGTTCCACCAGCAGGCGGTCCACAGACACGGAGGAAACCATAGACCCCAGGGTCACAACGATGAAACCTGTGGCGCCGAAAGTGGAGATCCACAAGTCAAGATCCTGATGGAAAATGGAGGGGCAGAGTAGGGGTGAGGGGTGTGGGGGGGGGGCAGACTGTTAGTCTGACACCATCGTCCCCTGTGCTACCAGAGTAAATGGATTCATCAAGAGAGAGAACCTGATCTAGAGGCTCTGCAGCTTTATTCAGCAGACCCCCCACCAGCACAGTGTGGGGCATCAGAGGCTGGGGGAACTCCAGAGAGAAGTCTGTGTTGAAGGCCCAGAGTTCAGCCCGCTGATGTAACTCCTCCAGACCATCGGGGGGGGGACTGGAGTGAAGGTGGCGCTCCGCCACGTCCCGAAACGTCGACCAAACAACTCGCTGGCCTGATAGCGATTGTCCAACAGGACCGCTTGTTGTTAGTTGGAGTTCCGTTCAAACACAAGTCGAGCAGCGATAACAGGAGGAGCCACATCAACTTCTCTTACCTATCGGCGCCAAGAGAGAATACAGGAGGTTCTTAGCACGACCCCAGAGGTCCATGTGGTCAGACAGCTGTGAGCTGCAAACTGGGACAGAGGAGACGGAGGTGGGGGCAGCCAGGGACAGAGGACCGTTCACAGAGCCCGGATAGAAAGCTACATAGTGGACACCTTAGGAAGAGGAAGGAACGCAAACATGTGAGCCGATGATCATCTGACACGTTTGATTTTAAATTGATATTGATAACAAATACCCAGTTTATGTGCCAGGATGAAGGAGCAGGGATTGAAAGCATCAAGAATGGCGATGTCATAGCGTTCCCGCCGGAGGAAAGTCATCAGCTCGTCGTCTCCCAGCAGCTTGTCGCACTGATAGGACAAGTGTCCCATGAAGGTAAGAAAGGTACTGAAGTTATCCCTGAGGGAAAGTGTAATACAACCTAGTTATTAAAAGACACGGTTCATGAGGTTCCATGGACAACGATAGAAAATCTCTGAACCAAAACGTGGACATACACTTCCTTGGCAATTTACTGCAAACGTGTAAAGTTGCAGTGATGATATAAACGCTAATAACGCTCAGTTTTACTTGCATGTCTTGACAAAGGTGTTTCTACATTCCAGTTCCATCCATGACTACAGCCTCCAAAAGGACTAAACGACAATGACAAATGTACTGTACATTCACAGCACGTGCAGGCTTAACACTAGTACCTTCTAATAAACTGTTAAACAGCCCCCCCCCCGTCCTAAATCAAAGAGTACGATACCTTCCCAGTAAGAACTGAGCCTGCTGTTCCAGGAACCAGCCGTTGTAGTCCCTGATGTATTCCTCCCCTACAGACCAGCTACTAGTCTGGTAACTGTCTGCGCGGCCTGTATAGGACAAACCTGCAGAGACGGTTCACATGAACATGACAAACATGTTAAAGACATGTGTTAAGACAGGGAATGCCCCTGTGCTCGTGTGTGTACCTGTAATAACTGGGTTTCCCAGTTGGAGAAGCATGCGGACCTCATGGCCGTGCTGGTGGAAGTTGTGAGAAATCTCATCAAACAACAAGTAGTGGCTTCCTCCTGTGGCAGATCGCATACGATCGCATACAGACATAATAAATGTGGACAATGTCACATACATGTGCATCAACTGAACATATTTGTTTTGTTTTTTAAAGTAATAGCTATAAATGAAAGGGGCGTCGGTGTCACTGCTCCCCCACTCACCAATTAGACAGACAGTCAGGATCTTGGCACACTGAAGTACTGGAAGAGCCAGAAGAGAACACATCCAAAACACAAGCCCCATGTTGTTATCGCCACACAATGGACCTGCAGCCAAAGTTCCGTAAATAGTCTTCCAGTTCAAAAATGATCAACGATCAATGATTCAACTGTTCCTGTCGTCAGCAGTTTTTCTGTGAGAAAATTTGTAATTTTAACTCACAGCAAAGTTAGATCCTATAAAAGACTGTGGTCCTATACTAGTTATGGTAGAAAAATATACCCCCCCCCCACACACCACACACACACACACAAAAGAACAAAACAGGAATAAAGGGATTCACAATAAATCAGCTTGGATTACCAGTAGGAAATGGAGAAAAAGCACATTCTTTCATACAGTCTGCTGTTTGAGGGTGATGTGGGGGAAATTAAAAGTACCTTCAGTGAATCCCGTGCACGTTGACTCGCCAAGAATGGAAAAAGTCCTGCTCACAGCGTTGATTTATTCCTTCCTGTTCAGGAGGCTCTGCGTGCATGTCTGTGTGTGTGATTCCGTGACACTAACCCGACTGAATACTTTCACCCAAAGTCAGACACTCAGAGGTCTAGGACCTCTGGACCTCAACTGTTAATAAAGGGAGGGAACAAGAAGGGGCGGTAGGAAACGGGGGGCAGAGCGCTCTCCATGCTCTTCTTGTATCAAACGAGAAAGATGTTTATTCATGCTGTCGGTTTATTCATTCAGTTGAATTGTTTTTCTAGTTCTATCTTTATGACATGTTGGTCTGCGTCCTGTCCAACGTTGTGTGATTTGACTGTTAAACTACACTCATATTCAAATAAAAATAACGTGCCGTTCAATCGGTCTGCAGACAACAACCCGTTTTATTTTCTTGTATATATATTCTCTTTGACATGTAGACAGGCGGCAGTCGCCAGCACATCACAACTCTGCTAAATGAGCTTCAAGAAGGTCCCGCAGTGCTCTGACGGGCCGTGGCAGGCAAGTCAGGCTTGACATGTAGGTTACCCCTGGACAATGCACTCATTGTAGCCCGACCCGTGCTTTTCTATGTCAAAGAGGTCATTAGAACAACAAGTGAGTCAGAAAAACTGCTGGAGTGTGTCAGAAAAAAAACGAGCGTAAGTCAGAGGGGTCAGTCCTGCCGTCATTCATGTCTCAGTTGTCAAGTCCGGTCCATCACTTTTCTAGACATTAAAACCAAAAAGACTGTCAATACAACATTTCAAACCGGCTAATATTGTCTTTTTTTTTCTTCTGACAACAGTGTGTATCTGCTCTCATTGTTTAGGACGCTGTCAAGCCTTCCTCCTGATGGGCCAGTAAGACTCTCTGAACATCCTGCAAGAGAGCAGAAGACAGAGAACTGACACACATATACCTTAAAACCAATGTACAAAAACACAATCTGATGATTTGAGTTGTCTCAGTGTTAAATGGTCGTGATGTACAAGGAGAAGACAGGAGGGGACGTGAACAGGGACGTACTATGAGCTGGTGGCGCGCTGTGCTCTCCATCAAGCTTTGGGTGAAAGGATGCTGACAGAGAAGAGAGAAGGGGACAGGCTCCTCCGGCCCGCGGCCCAGCTCCGAGAATATCTGCACCAGGTGCTAGAAGGCAGCAGACACAGAATACAACCCAGTGGGTTTGGTAGAAGATGGTTCAAAACTATGATGAGGACCAAGACGACGTTACTAAATGATGTATACATTTGACAAGAAATGGTGTTTTTTAGGTTTTGGCTCTCGTTTTGTCTGTTTACAACATTATACAAAGAATGACTAGAACATCGGGCCCAAGGAAGAAGCCACTGGATTTCTGGTCAGATGTTGTACCATGTTGTACTGTTGTTTTCATCTGTGTTTGCAGTGGATCTCTAAAAACCTGCTACATACTTATTTCCCGTTGTGTAGTTTGGCTCTCAGTACCTCTTTGTTCTCCTCGGGACTCATGCAGCCTGGAGGAAGGAGGATGTTGTCTTTCACCTTGGTCATTTTGTGGCAGATGACGCCGAGGAGAGCTGCTATGGACACCAGCTCCGATGAACTGCTTGGTGCGCACGCTCCATCGAGCTCTGCAGAGACGACCTCAGCATCCTCGTCGATGCACGGCATGGACTGGATACACAATGTCGTGAAATGAAATAATGTGAGTTCTCACCTTTTGGATCAGAGTAATCGCGAAATCAGTTGTGGTGAACTCACCTGGACCAGCTGGCTGGACGAGGACGGCTGGAGATGCTGTCCGGTCACGACACTCAGCACTCTGATGAAGCCCTGTGTGGGACTAGGATCGGCTGCCAAGTACTGGAGCATAGACACGTAGTCCAGACGAGGAGGAGACGACGAGTGGTCCGCAAACAACTGGAAAAAGAACTAAGAGCACACACACACCAGACGAAATGTTATTTTAATCTTTAAATCCAGAACGCTGACTTTCCATCAGCAGGAGTCATGTGTATTTTCAGACTGAATTTCCCCGTGAGGCCGTGTCACTCGTCTTGGAGCTGCATTTTTAACAATGAAAAGAATCTTTGTGACATCTTCTTTACCATGACTATGAATTACCTTGCGTAGGCCGGTCAGACGGTCCTCGGTCAGAGGCTCAGGGGAGTCCACAGGCTGGACGCTCTCATCAGAAAACCACAACTCTGTCTGGTGATACAAGACGGCAGACGCAGGCGTTTGTGACGTGTCAACAGCTGAATTGTGGGTTCAGAATCACACGTTATTTCCACATCTGTCTTGTGTGTTTGCGCGTGTGCTCAGAGACAAACCTGTAGGTATTCTTCCTCTGTTACACACCCAGTGTCACCTGTGTCGGCAGCCTTCATACGCTTAAGCACGGCCAGCAGCTGTGTTATGGAGGGGAGAGGCCAAGGGAGGGCGGCACTGAGCAGGAAACGCCGCCAGTCGACCAGCTCAAACTCATCCGTCAGCAGAGATACCGTCGTCATGAGCTAGACACAGGACCAGATCTGCCATCACTGTGTGGTTTTCAGTGTAAGACATCAGACGGTTTCTGTTCTTCTCTCTTAGTGTCGTAGTCTGGGTGTATCCGTGAAGAGAACCTGTTTCTCGCTGCTGGTCCAGAGCTCTGGCAAAGTGCTCTTGCCCATGTTGACAGAGACGAGGCCCCTGAGCAAAGTGAAGAACTCGAAACTGGTTATGAAGCCTGAAACGTGGTAAGAGAGGGAAAGAACCGATGAGCGGATGGACCGAGGAGCAGATCGACGGCCACACCAGAGCCCGTCTCTCATGTACGTACCTGACGGAGCCACGTGACGGAGCTGTCGGTGGAGGGACTCCAGCTGAGGGACGGTCAGAGTGGACTGCGGGGGTTTCTTCACAGGAGGTGGACGGGAAGGGGCAGGCACGCTCTCCACCAGATGGCAGCTACCATTCAAATAGAAGTCAGTGCATTCCTGGGAAGGACAAATAGGGCGAGGAACGTCCGAGTCCGCATTAGATAACGTCACCCAGCAGCATATACTATGATATACCACACTATTATATACTATTTACCTACCAACACCATCTGGAGCTGCAGTTTATCGTTGGACTCTATGTGGTGGCGCACAACTTCGGTCAGTTGGTCAATACTTGGAAAAAGCACAGACACAGACAGTTGAACCGCTGTGACACCATGTCTGTTTCTTCACAATGAAACAACACGGCAGTGAAACCTGCTCCAGGTCCAGTGTGGCCCAGCTCAGCTCACACGCTGGGCTACATGGATACCAACCTCTTCCTTTCTGCAGTATAATATTCCTCCAACCACTTCCTCATGGTGGCAAAGGCCTCCTGTGCTTGACTGTTCAGGAACTGCAGCAACGTCAGCCCGTGGCTTTTCACCAGCCTGATCCGCACCTTCACAGCTTGCTCTGGAGAAACGCCACATTCACTCCGTATTCTCCACGATGTTAAGAAAACCGAACATGTTAGGGGTAAATATAGGAATACTAGGATAAACGAGTACATGCCCATACCCTCGTGAGCCAGCGCAGCGGTGTATTCTTTGTGTATTTTGATCTTGACTTCTTCGTGATGATGCTCATCAGTTGTTACTTCATCGGATGCAGCGGTGGCTGGTTATAGGGTGAGAGAGGAGACGAGTGATGGAGAAGGACTTTGCTGGGATGCATCACAGCAAATTGCAAAACTAAGGAAAAGTCCATCACATGAACAGTTCCTTTCTATTCTTGGACAACGGATGACACCTGGTTTAAAACAGCCAACAGTGTTACTTTACTAGTCTGGTGCCACTTCTGTCAGAAGACCTGCCTTTTTTCTTCCCTTGATTCTTTTTGTTGGATTTCTTCTCCTTGTCCTTCTCCTTGTCCTTTTCCTTCTCTTTCTCCTTCCCTTTCTCTTTCTTCTTTTCCTTCTCTTGTTTCTCCTCCAGCTCCTTTGTCTCCACCTCGTCCATTTGAACCTCTGACACCTTCACACACACACACACACACACACACACCAACACATCAGTATATAAAAACTGCCCCATGACAGAGCAACGCACACGGTCGGACATATTACCAGTTTACTGATGGCTGTGAGCGCCTCCTTGTGGTCGGAGAGCAGTTTCTCATGGGACGGCTAGGAGTGACAAAACAAGATGCACTTCTGTTACAGCTGCATGTCGTCTAGTGCAGTGACGTTTGCAAATGTCATATTACTTTCACAGGTCCTGCGTCTTCCTGACCGTTCATCTTGTAGGAGTCAGGTTGTCTGGGGAGGAGGGGAATACTGGAGAAGAGTTTATGTTGGTGTCACTACATATTGAGAAAAGGATATCACTGATGAACAGATGACAGAAACAGATTGTTGACCGTGTTCCTCCCGTACAGTCTAGTTCTCCTGCTGCCCTCGTCATCATTTGCAGCTGCTGGGTTTGTACTGTCAAAAGAAAGACACTCCCTTTACTCCCTCTAGGTGTTGTTCAACAGGATGTCAGGTAGTGTGTTGTGGCGCTGTTACTTTTCCATCGACGTGTCCTGTTTTTCTTCCGGATCCTTAATGTCTGGGCTTTCCAGGAGGGGGATGCAGACGATGTCCGACGGAGGCTCCAGCAGCATCGATTTGTACATGCTTCCGTAGTAGTCTCTAAGAATTAAGACCGTGTCCTGAAAACGGTCCAACTCCACCTATGCCACAAAAGCAGGCTGTGATCACCAACAAACCCATCTATAACCTCCATATTGGTATTCTTCAGGGACAGACTCGTGTCAAATCCTTTCACGTCACCTGCACCAGTCTGGTGTGATGGTTTCTCAGCACTGCAGTGTGATCCTCCAACCACCCGTTACCAATGACAGCAGCCAACTCACTCTCATCCTCCTTCTTACGCTGATCACTCAGCTCCCACAGATGCTTTTGCAGGTCCTGTGGACGCAGCAGAGCACGTGTGTGTTGTGAATCTGTTTTTTTCCCAGCACCTTAACGATCAGCTTCAGACATGCGTGGATGAATTCTTACATCCAGGCGCTGATGTAGCTCTGCTTTGGTTTCCTCGTCTTCTCTAAGATCATCAGGTATGCTGTTGAAGTCCTTCTGCCACTGAGACACCAAGTTTTGCTTCAGGTCTGGACGACTCAAGTAATGTTTGTAGTCCTCTCTGGAGGTACAAATGTCATACACAAAGAATGTCTGATGGTTCCCAGTCATCCAGGTCACTGTCACTTGCTGGAATACATGGGAGACAAGTGGACTTTCTAGTTTGCTCATTGAAGAACCTAGAACCTTCTTCAGTTCTAAAACTGACTAGTGGGGAGTTCTGAGTCCAGGCACGAGACACCGATGTCTTTCCGTAGGCACTAAAACGTGTCCCATATTCAATTTGATGGGTTTACTAAGACATGTGAATCATTTCAGTTGCTCCATCTGATGATGTACCTGATGTTGAACAAGTGACAGATGACGTGAGTATATTCAGACCGCAGCTCCTGCATCACTGCCTTTACACCGCTCTCGTATGTGTCGCACACCGCCTCCCAATGGTGGCACAGGTACTCTGGGACGTCCTACAGTCAGTGACAGATTAGGGGGGGGCGGGGGGTTGAACAAAGCAGGACAGGTTTATAAAACAGACCACAGATTCTCAGGCTAACTCATGATCACAGTTTATCATCACTGACTGGAAGACAGACACAATATTGATAAATGCAACCAACAAATACACAAAAGATGTATCGTACTGGGTGCAGAGGTTCGTCCACGTACACGGAACCGTCGCAGAGAGACGCTTCCGACTGTTTTGTGGCGTCGTCATTGGGTGATGAGTAAAGTGACGTCTTTTTTGTTTGACCTGGTGATTAGGAACCAGAAACAGACACGTCACGACGCCATGACCCATCACATCGTTGACACAGACATATGACAGGGTCAAGAGATGGTGTGGTGGATTTGTTTTGCATCTCTTCAGGTCCAATCACACCTCTATGTGCCTTGGATTTCTTGCTCTGTTCGTGAACGTCTTTAGGCCTGGACTCTGGCGGGCTGGTGTCTGTGTTGGTGACGTCTGGAGTTTGGTCCACGGGTGCAGAGTCGGAACACTCCCCACCGTCCAACACCTCATCCTCACTAGGAGGAGATGCTGTAAGTGAATGCAGAGTCAGGGACCAAAAAACAAATATTCCTTCACAGTAGAAATTAGAACCTGTGTGTATAACACATTTACCAGTTTCTTGTCTCATCATAATTTCCTGCAAGACATGCTCCACCCTCTGGCAAAGCTCTTCCTCCTTGACATCTGCATCAATTTGAACCAGTATTTTTTGTGTAGCACCAAACCATTCCTCCAGTTTGGGCCAGGTCTCCTGAAAAAGTGTGATTCTTGGAGAACAAAGGGCTGTTAGACCGACACTGTAGAAGTTAAGTGTTCATTCATGTTTAATGTCAGTTGCATGTTTTCACCTGTGTGGAATCTGTGCCTGAAACAAGCTGTTATCTGTAGGATGAGATGTAGCAGCAACTGCAGGAGTTAGAAATATCAGTACCTGTTTCCACTTGTCGGAACAAACACGTCTGAAATACATAAATGAATCTACTCAATGAAATACTTGGGCTTTTTCTGTTTTGTTTTTTTACCAGTTTGATTAACTGCCCGTGTCACAGCACACTCATCAGGGATATCCAACAGCACAGCCAGGTCCAGTGCAGGCGGTGGGGGCGGTGGTGGTTTGGGTGGATTCGGATCAACAGCGAGTTCAGGCCCACGGCTCACGTTGTCATTCACAGTGTCTGCAGAACCGTTGAGGGCTTTCTCTAGCAGACGGGCCTGGGTGACGTCCACTGGAAACCCATCCAGCACCCAGCCCGACCCCGCTGGAATCCGTCTGGTGATGACAGACGGGACGCTGACTTGTCATGTGAAAGCTACAACGTCAACAGGGGAAAGTGGTGATACCTAACGGCCTCCATGATGATGGCAATCACGAGTTCATTCGGGATTGCACTCCCTTTCCTCAGCTCCTGTTCTGCAGCTTCTCCCAGCAGAGCCCTCCTGGATAGCTGGAGGAAAGCAGTTGGTGCACGTGTAAGCATTCAGGACGAGTTGGAAGAAATCAGCTGTTTGATAATCACATCACCAATACGTACATTCTCTCTGACGCTGTCTGTGCCGTCCTCTTGAGTGTCTGGACCTGAATTCATGATCACAGCAAGATGTTCTTCATCAGTTTAACTTGAGGGGAATCATCTTACTGTTACTTATTCCAGTGTAGAATCACATAAAAACGGAATTATTGCTCAGTAACCCACCAGATTTCATGGTTGTGGAGGATGTGATCAGTTGATTGTCGTCTTCCTCCATCTGCTCGGGGGCATCTTGGTCCTTCTCCTCCATCTCCTGGGGGGCATCTGGGTCCTTCTCCTCCCTCTGCTCGGGGGCATCTTGGTTCTTCTCCTCCATCTCCTGGGGGGCATCTGGGTCCTTCTCCTCCCTCTGCTCGGGGGCATCTTGGTTCTTCTCCTCCCTCTGCTCGGGGGCATCTTGGTCCTTCTCCTCCTCTGTCTCATCACTGCCCTCGTCCCCCTGCTCTGTCTCATCGTTGCTTACTTCCCCCTGCTCTGTGGCCTATGGAAGGGATGGAATAAGATGTATAATGTCTTGGAACAATGTTTATGATTCTGACAAATCTTGCTGACTCGTACTAACCTGCTCTCTGTCCCGGTAAGCCCTCAGAGCCTCCTCAATCAGAGTGTCCACTGACAGGACATAGATGCCGTGGGCTACAGCAGAAGACAACAGTTCAGTAATCATTTATCATCCACTCTGGGATACATCCTGTGTTTCATGTTTCCTTCCAGAAAAACAACCATTAAAACATGACAAGTACCTTTAGCGATTTTGGCCAGACAGGTGCTTTTACTGGAGCACACCTTTCCCAGGAAACAGGCCTTAAGTGTAAAATGAGGGACTGTAGGTGCAGGGAATTCTGTGAGAGATGGATAGACAATGTTCCTCAGCCTCAGGACAACATGTCCAAGAATGTTGTTATTGGTTGGGGGTGTACTGGTCTCCCCTGCGTCCTCTGGCCACACCCACTCCCCTGTCATACTCTGGAAGAACACATGAAAGAGACTCTTCAGCATCGTGCACCATATGAACTATACACACGAGCTGGAAAACACACTTGACTTGATGTCAGACTCACGGTGTACTCCTCATAGTCCTGTTTGTTGAGTATCTCCTGCTTCTTAAGCTCTGCAGCATCCTGTGCGGAGGGCTGCTGGCCGTCGGCGTTCGCCGGCTCATAGAGGTGCAAACCATTGAACAGCAGTTCCTTCCATTCTCTCATCAGCTTCACTGGACTCAATCTGGACAAATACAGTTGTCTGGGTCTTCACGTTGCACAAAGTGTTTACGGCGCAGCACGCATAGAGTGTACATGATCACCAGAAAGGAAAAGACGGAGCGTTGCGGTTTGCTGTTTTTATTCAGATTTTCAGTATTTGTTCATATTTTTAACATGTAGCCCCCCCCCACCCCACAGTAATACTTATTTATCAAGGGGACACAAAGAACAGGCAATCTCAAACGTCCAGAGGTTCACTTTAAGTGTGTTACGTACTTCCCCGTGTGCAGGCGATACTCCGCAACCTTGGTGGCCAAGTCCACTATCTGCTCCAGAACCTCCTTGCAGTTCTTCATGTTCTTCTTGTGTCTGCTCTGAGCGTGCTCAGCGGCAATCGTGTTACACATTTCAAGCTCCATTCTGATCTCCTCTGCATGGTCCGACTTAGCCTGCCAAACCAAAGCCTGGAGCAGGCCCCGGCCAAAGAGATGGAATGAGTGAAAACAGGAGCCCCCCCCCCGGTGTTTTAAAGTACACCACATTTTGGTATTTCTGTCATGAGGTGATTGTCTACTCCCTTGTCAATACTTCCTGTGCAGACACACATGCTCTTAACTACTTCCTAACAACAGACTTGTCTACATGTCTTATGTCAATATGTGGTCATGTCTACACCCCCCACCACTGACACCACCTACTATATGTCTAAACAGTGTTTATGTTGTACAAACTACCGTATCCATCCCCTCGGGCATCACTGATGCAGCCAAACACTACGTGACAGAAATGAGGGTAACTCTTCTTCAGATTTCATCCGACCTCACCGCCTCCCTCTCCAGAGCTTCTTGGAAGTCCCTCTGCCTTCGCTGCTGGTACTGCTGTTCTCTGAACAGGCGGTTCTCGCACATCACATCCTTCTGCATGCGGATCTGGAGAAGCTGCACTGCCAAGCGCTGCTCTTGCTGACTCTGACGGGTCAGACGTCTCACCAGCTGCTCCTCTCGCCGTTCCTCCTGTGGGGATCGAAGGGATCAGTGGACAGACTTCGGAGTACCATGACATGTTACATGGATTAGTGCTGCACGCGGTCCTGAACATGTTAAAGAGGGATGGATTCCCCATGATTGTTAAGACGAGAATGTAAACACATCTCACCTCTTGAGCTTCATGAGCCTTCAGCTGCTCCACCAGGAACGTGTTCCGTCTTTTCTCCCTCTGCTCACAAGCTACAGTGTTTTCCTGAAACCTCTGGCGGATCTCCTGAATGTACTTGCTATTAGACTGTAGGATCACCTTAGTTCCACTAGTCGGAACCTGAAAGCCTTGATGGCTGCCACCAGGGGGAGTATTTACAGCTAATGACTGGAAGCTAGTGAGACAAAGATTCACGACGAGGTCAGTGTCCAAGTATTAGAATACGACACCAATGCTTGAAGAGCAGCCAGTACAAACGGATTCTCTCACCTGGACGAGGAGACACATCCAGACATGAGCAGTTTCTTCCTGTTTGTCTCAAACTGGGCTATTTCAGTCTGGACTGTCTGGATGGACATAAAATAGAACAAAGTCATAACAAGTGAAAGCCTGGTTTGATTTCCTTTGGATAAACAAACGGGTGATGCGCTGTGAGGGTTGAACCTGTCACATTGTCCAAGTGGTGCTAAGACGAAGGACCCTGAGGGGCATTAGGTACAATACTCCTCACATATGACTTTATTCACTGATAGCTCTATGAGGGTAAACGTTTCTGACCTGTGCTTGTTGTTCCCGCCGTTGTTGCTGCTTCTGTCTCCTCTTCAAGTTAAGCAGTGACGTATAAGGAGGCGGTTTTGGGACTTGGACAATGGTTGCCTGGTGATGAAATGCATTGAAATGCGTTGTGTTTCTGATGACGTACCAGCATCCACAACACACACAGTAAACGACACGGACTTCTCCTCATGTCATCACTGAGAATATCAGGGTGGAACGGGGAGAGTACACATTAAAAGGTGTTAGCCTCACTGCAACACAACTGATATCTGCTCAGACAGACTGACCTGACATTCTCTGAATACGGGGACATTCACTTCATTTGTATTTGAGTTTTATTTCTGTTGCTTGCTCCAGTTTCATTGTACAATCTATTGTATAATGACAACAGATGATGTCTAGACATCCACACTCCAAAGGACTGGCTAGTTCTTTTACTAAGCTTTTATTTTTTTTAAGTTTCTGTATCTGTTTCTACTGTGAGGACTGATCTCATGTGCATTTTGTTGTTTTAATAGTTTGTCTTCTCAGCTTCTTCTCAACCACGAATACTAAGACGTCAAAAGCCAAAAGCCGTATGTCAGCATGTACACACTACAGAAAGACGACTTACCAAACTACAGAACAGTCTGATTCGATTACCATTTTGACAAACCCCACGCGCATACACTTACATCAGAGTGAGGCGTCTCGTGGTCTGTTCTGTACAGGCCAGCGATGGCTCCCGGCTGCTTCATGTCCATAGCGGTCTTGTTCATTCTTGTCTTCTTCTGTTCCAATGAGATGTAGAGCTGGTAGAGCAGATGTGTGGCAACGCCTGGCTTCTCCTGCATCAGTCCCTGGGCTGAGGTCACGTCAAAGGGGATCCCCAACAAATGCAGAGTGGGCTCAAGGCGGGTGAAATTGTTCTGTTTGGAGATGGAGGTGCTACAGGAAAGGTTTGGAAATGTCAAGTATCTTTCAAAGGAGCTGCACATATGTCAAGCAACAACTGTATCATATGTTAACTTACTCTTTCTTCAGGAACATACTGAAATCGTTTTGCAGCCGATACTTATGCAGAACCTCTCCAATCAGGTAACCACTGGAGAAATCCTTAGCAAAGGTCTTTGGGTCTGAAATGTGAATGAAAACTTGTATTTATACAAATACTGGTGGCTTAGTCGTCAGCACTGTGCCTCAGAGGAAGAGGGCTGCTGGCCTAGGGTCTGTGTCCCGAGTCTGTGTGAGTTCCCTCCGGGTTCTCCAGCGTCATCCCACCTCCTCCTGCTAGTCACCCTAAATCACCCGTACTGGTGTGAATGTGAGTGTGAATGGTGGTCTGTCCCTCATGTGGCCCTGTGATGAGCTGGAGACTCGTCCAGGTTGGACCCTGAATGAATGAACGAATCCCTTTGCATCTTATAGTTTATATATATAAAAAAGAAAATATTGTTCTTATATTGTGTTAGCTTTATTAGGTAAAGTGTTCCCCCTTCATTTTGGGGGTTGAGAATAGTGTTGCCCCGTTCGCGAAGGATTTGTTCGAATGAACGAATCTTTTGACCGAAAAAGATTCGTTCATTTCACAGTTCATCCGAAGTGGCAGTCGTGACCCGCTGTGGCTGAATCTGATTCGTGGACTGACAAGAACGATGCGGTGAACGAATCTCTTTTCCCGAACGGATTCTAAAGACTCAGTCCACGGGAAAAGAACTATTTGAAAGAAAAAAAAATGCTGTCTGTAAAGTCGTGGAGCGCCGTGCTAACATCGGTAAGCTAGCAGGAGGCTGTGTAAACTGTCTGACTTGGTCACCGACCAACTTACCGACAACCTTTGACAGGCGGAGCTCCTCGTTCAGCCACCTGCTCAGGATGTCAGTCATGTTGTCTCCGTGTTCCAGAGGTGATGATGGCCGTCGGACATCAGCTCGACGCGGAAAATCACGTGACCGATGACGACCGCCCCACTACATACGTTTAGAAAATCAAGTCATGAAAGTCACTGAATTCACATCATACACACACGAGGCCAAGTCACACTCGACTGCAAGACTGAAACCTTTGTGCTGTGTTCCTATTTCGCCACTAGGTGTCACTGCAACGAAGCATGGAAGCATGAACGAACCTATTTTCGATACAACTGATGGATCGTTTGAACATCACTACTTTACAGGTCATGCAGCCTTTCCAGATCATTTACATGGTGCCATGCAATAGTTAGCTGTTGTTTTTACCTCGCTAATAAGCGCAGACAGGCGGAAGAAATCCCACAAGCACGTCGTTGTCATGGAGATACGTGTCAACAGGGTGACCGGGTGCGCTCGAGGAGGGGACACCTGATCCAGGATCGGTTCCTATTACTGGACACAATGTGCATTGCAGTTCTTTCTACCACGGACTGATCCACGACCAGCACTCTTTCATATTTCGTCCGCAGTATTTTTAGCAGCTCTTCACTGCCACCGTTCACTCATTAGGGAACACAGGAGAGGGGGAGGGCTGGACTGAACAAACACAATGTCTCATGGTTGATAAATTCACTGCATGCTACACATTACTACGACTAAATACAGGGCAGAACTTGTGTGATTCTGACAGTCACCAGCAGCATTACCTCTTTTTAACTGGTAACTACAATCCTTTGTAGATGAACAGTAGACAATGAAGAGACAAATGGATGTAAATGACCAGATAAATAATTTTATTGTCTTTAAAACACATAGCATGATTATTATGTTTCATTAGTGTTGACATTTATTCAATATAAAGCATTGTAAAGCCTTTTCCGATGCGTAATACTTGTATGTTGCCATGCACAACATTAGTCCGTATTAGTGTTTTAAAGCCATAGCATGTCCAAGTTATTGCAAGCCAGCATTTTGTAGTAAAGGTTTATACAGCGTGCAATTAGTTTACATGCGAAGCAATAAGTGTACCCTGCAGTATCAATGACAAAATCGTATGTACGACAAAGTGAACACTGGCTCTGATGAAAAACAAGGAGAAAATAAAAAGAAGTCCGCAACGCAATGTGACTGTGATGGGGCAGTAAAGCAAAGCAGGCTTAACAATTACAGCAGGACAGGATTGCAATTCCACATGAATACACATGATTTTCTTTCCTTGTTCAAGATAGCTGGTAATGGCTCTCAGCTAAAAAATATGGAATAAAATGTCCAATGTAAAACAAAAGGAAAATATGATGAAACTGATGCACAACAAGTTGTATAAAAGTTTTCTGAGGAAAACAAACATAAAACACATAACACGTTGCACTGATAGATTAAAGGACTTGAAGGCTTTTAAGAAAAATAATCTGCAGCCATGTTTAAATGCTCAAAACTATATCCACCCTATCCCATGAACACAAAGAGATCACTGATGCTGTTTCCTAGTTTCCTAGTTTCCTACTGTGAAGCCCTTTGACCGTCCACTGTAACTTTCCAAAGAAAGTCTGTCAATATGGCTGAATCACTTCAACTTCAGGTCAATGTTACAAGCAAACACAGGGACAAGGACAGGATACGTGTTTTCAGTAGTCAAAAAGGACTGCCAGTGGAAAAAAACAACAACACATTATTGTCACAGTAGTTTTTCATAAAGCTTGTGAGCTGGAGGCACTGAGATAAATCTGAAATACACTAGTACCTGACTGAAAAAACACATCAAATTAAATCCCAGTGTAACCAGGATAGTGTGTGTGTGTGTGTGTGTGTTTCAGTGAGGGGCTATAATATCTGTATCATACATTTCTGACCAGCTCTGAAGTGCATTACTGAAAGCTATTCTGGTTCCATTATACATAACATTTAGGAGCGAGTGTGTCAGAGGTCAAATACAGACTGGAAGCATTACATTTATCAAGGCAATTGAAATACTGCTATCTCCCATTCAGGTCAATCCACACAATATGCTCAGCGATTCAGTTCTGTGAGTTCAGTCCTGGCTCATTGGAAGATAATTCACCACATACTCCACAACAAAAGGCACTGGCCTGATCCTAAAATGGAAAACATAACCACAAAAAAAACCCAACAACACTTCATTAAAGAAAACAGAAGGTCATAGACATTCAAATGTAACATTAAAATCGTATTTGTTCATTAAATTCTGTCAGTTTGCATTCTTGCTTATGTCAGTGTACTTCTACAGACTACTACTTGACATAAAATAAAGTACAGATGTGTTTGTAAAAGTAGAACTTTTCTCATAAGATTTTACTTAATGGCCGACTGTCCTTTCATTATAAGCTCAATGTCTTTTTCCTTCCCTTATACTCGTAGTGAATGAGCATATTCTGTTTCCTTGTATTTTTCTTTCAGTCTCCGTCTGTAGTGTTTTTTTTTTTTTTTTTTTACTTTCATGTCACAAAAAAGTGCACGTGAAATGCTTAAAAACTGTGGGATATGTCATTGCGAGATGTGCAGTATAGGGAGTCACACAAAAGGCAGTGAGGCCACAATCCATGTGGTGGAACACAGAGGTATGAGAGGATCTGTGAGGATCCTCAAAAGAAATGTGTTGTCAGAATATAGAAATATACAGGACTTGAAAGAGTGTGGATGAGAAGTGTTCTCAAATGTTTTGGGTTTTTTTTTTTACAACGATTTTCCTATAGCAATATTGACCTGCTGTCAAAGTGCAATTTTAAGAATGGACTGCTACAGCAGAGGGGACATCATGACATGACCTTACAGCTTAAACTGTGTGACGCCTGTCGTCGTAACAGTAATCAAGTGTTATGTAAACCGCCTGTCCTTTGCTGCTCTGAGCTAGAGATGATATCATGGTTTGGTGGATGATAGCAGGTTTGTGAACCAGGATGCTGCTGTAGACGACCCCTGGCGTTTTTCGTCTGCGTATTCCTTTGACTCGCCGTGAGGGAGGAGGAACTGAGTGGACGCAACAGAGGTGGGGGATCCCAAACAAGGGGCGAGGCCTTCCCGGTCCCCATCCTCCACAGGGGAGTCCAGATTCCAAGAAGTCTGAGGTTTGTAGCCTCCGGTGCAGGCCGCCTGCAGCTCTGGGAATGCTGGGCCTGGGTCTTCACTTGGTGCTCCAACTTGCATCTGGGGCTGGTAACCTCCTCCTTCGTAGTTGACAGATACATCAGCCTGGGGTTGGCGGCCACCGGTGGAGCCCTGCTGATCCAGCTGGAAGACAAACGAAGACCCTGATGTCTGGATCCCTGTGTAAGTGACATCGGTGTGCCCCGAATCCAATGAAGATGCAGATGAAGCAGAGGAGTCTGGGTAACGCGGTCTTATTGGCCGCTCATCCACCACATGGTTGTAATAGCGCAATGACGTCGGCTCATCCGTGTCAACTGGCTCGTCTCCAATTTCTTGCTCGTCTTCCTCATCTTCTTCAGGAATGACAACCAGTACTTCTTTACTAGAATCCCAATCAGGCTTTTCTACAATATGGACCATACTGTGGGGAGATGGCTTCACATCCAAAGGTCCCTGTCGGACACACCATTCAAAGTTTACACATCATTTCATGTACAATGAAGTATTATCATTTAGATCAATTGGTGGAGTAGATGTTAGTAGAAGTCAGTACCTGCGTCCTGGACCAGTCACCGGGCAGCTTGGGCTCAGGTATGTCTGGATAGAATGCTGTCTTAACCCTGATGAGAACGATAAGGCAGAATGTCAAAACTGTATGAACTACTCGGTGTGGTATTTGTGGAAAAATAGAAGACAGTTGGGAGAAGGACGCACCATCTCCGTTTCTTGTAGCATATGAAGGTGACAATGGCAAAGAATAACGACGTAATTCCCAGAGAGGCCAAGATTTCCACAATCAGCATATCAGCTGTCAGGATGGAACAAGGAAAATACATCAGGTGTGGAGCAAAGAGCAGTCGTTTTTGTATTTAATCACAGTAAAATAAGTATCTTTAGTATACAGATCGGTTATTCATATGTTCACATACCATATGGCTCCAGTGTTATGGAGGCGGTGGCGCCTGTGTCCTCTCCTGCTGACGTGTAGGCTTTGACAGTAAATTTATAGGAGCCCTCAGAGAATCCCTTCACCATGTAGTTTCTGATTCCTTGGCCTGAGAGATTGGCTGGTTGGGTAGAGCGACAAATAAATAAAATTAAAAAGGAAAGGCACAGAAGGAAGAAGAAAGTGAGATTCTTGATGCATGATGTGTATTTCACTTATTCATTCAAAGTCAAACACCCAAACGTTTACCGAGCAGTATGAGCTGCGAGCCATTACTGATGTAGATGTTGTAGCCCAGGAGGTAGCCTCTTCTGCTGGCCAGTGGGATCTCTCCCCACGTCAAGGCAATTTCTGAGTCCTGCTGAACGACGGAGAGCCGGGGGACAGAAGAGGAGGGGGCTTTGGAAGAGGAGTGGTAGAAGAATGAGAAAACGTGGAGGACTGCGACAAAACGTTCCACATCCACATTCCATCCTTACCCAGCTCCTGCATGTAGCCCTGCCAGCGCTGCAGCAGCTCTGTGGAGCAGCTGTACAGGGAAATGTCGTACCTCACACCTGGCAGGAAGTTAACTGAGGACGGAGACAGACGTTAGAGAGATTAACCCATTTTCCTATGCTTTGAGTAGATACAAGAAACTGTCACAAGTATCGGTACAAGAATTTGAGTCAATCACAAACGGTCCAGTGTCGTGCTTATGATTGGTGGATAATGAGCCAAGAAATGTGATGAAATATGACTTACATGTATATATGTTAGTATATATGTATATATGTAACCTGACCTTTTTTTAAAGGAGCTGTGAGGAAGCCACACCTGATTCAACAGTGACGTTTGAGGTTCCACCGGCCACCTTGATCCACTCCACAGGACAATCCCGTTGGCACAAGGCATCATGCCATTCTACCACATAACCACGGCTGACGTTGGCATCACTCTGCCAACACAGAGGGAAACCTCCGTCCATGTAAACTGCCCTGGACACTGCCATGAGACTCTGATCTGGAAATAAAAAAAAAGTGGTGAACAACAGAAACCAATCAGTCGTTGGAATAGTTCCACAAATACACACTTGTGAAATGAAGAGGAATGACTATGCTTGAAGGCGGTGACTGTCCGGCTGCGTTCGATGCGACGACTGTCGCCTTCAGCTCGCTGTCATTGCTAAAGGCGGCCATTTCTGTCAGGTTAAAAGGGAAACTAAACGTTTCCGGGGGAGTTGCCTCTCTGTGCGATTCATTTCCTTTAGGGATCCAGAGAGTCACTTCATAACCCGTGATCTGGCCATGGCTTTGTGCGTCTGTCAAAGGCTGATCCAGTCCAGTTGGGAGGGAGGAGGGAACGAGAACAAGAGTGAAACGGACATTCAATGACTTTTACTGTGAGATATTACTGGAATAATAATAGAATGAATAAAAAAATAATGATAAGTCAAGTATGGAACAAACTCTCACCTTCCAAATTATCCGACCAGTGTTGTCATTGTTGATATACAGCCACACATCTGGAGCGTCTGGAACTAAGAGGAGATCAAAATACAGAAATAAATAGCTGCTAAAAGTGTGTTTTATTTGGTAAACTAGTACATAGCATTTTAGTTTCAACTCAGTTTAAGGTAACGTTAACATATCAAACATTTAGTCGTATGTTCCAGACATCAGAAATAACAACAACAACAACAACAACAAATAAAGGCCTTACCATCAATGTGGGTTTTGAAAGAAAACGGCTCGCTCCAGTCTCCCCACTTCCAGAAATTTTGCTGGGCACCACAGCGGATTTTAACAGTGTGATTCTGATCAGGATAAAGGTCCAACAGAACCACCGACTGAAGACCCATGCCGGTGAAGGTGCGCTGGAAACAAATTTATATACTTTTTTTACAATTTGGTATTCACTAGGTAACACGCTGGAAACAACAGAAATGTTTGTATGTATCTGCTGTGTATGCTGTACAGTACATGTGTACAGCACACACACACACACACACACACATGTACTGTACATACTGCCTCATCATCATGAGCAATGAACTTCCTGCTTGGTCAAATCAATGCAGTGAAAAGCACCAATGACAGGCAGATGTCACAACACGGCTCACCTTTGATTTGTTTCCCTGAGTGGTCAGCTCTACCTGGCAGACAAGAGCCAACGATGAGTAGCTGTCATATTTCCACTGCCACAGCACAGTGGCATTCCAGGCATTGGTGACAGCGTTTAGCTTATCTGGTGCTACTGGATACACTGGGGTAATGAAAATGAAACAACACTTTCATTACATATGCTTTTATCTTTTTTCTGGGAATTCATGTCCACTAAATATAATAATCCAAGACTCAGACACACGTACCTCTGTGTCTGATTTCTGCAGAGTCTGTCAGGCTGTGCTGTCCCAGAGGATTGGTTGCTACCAGAGTGAAGTTCTCCTGCCAGTGGTCCACACAACACACCGTCGTCTCAGCACAGTTCCTACAAACCGAGCAAAGAGATGTATGAGATGTATCAGAATGTATAATAATTAATATAATTAGTATTTTTGACAAAGTACATTTTAAGTAGCCTAAGAAGGCAGAAAAAAAATCCAGAAAAGCCAGACAGTTCCTGTAAAGAATGTGGCCAGCAGCCAATCCACAATCAATAGGAGATGGACACAGAAAAGTGGTTACGGAGACTGAGTGCTTTGTATTTCTGACAAACTATTTTCTGGGGAAGAAATACCTTCTAAACACAAACAGGACACTGATCATAACTAATGCAAGGAGATTTTCTCAGAAACACAGAATCACATGGTACCACATCCACGAGTTGCTGGGAATGACGGCGCCATCAGGACGACAAAGCCAACAGAGAACTCAACTGCAAATTGCCAGTTTGCAATTATACTGTAACACTACCTGGATATAATTGTAGTGCACTGTTTCATACACGTGTTGGAACCTAGGTTGGTGAAAGGATGTGGAACAGAAACTCTGGAATAGTCAAGCCACCCAGAGAAGCATGTCTTGTCATGAAAATGAAACTTTTAATCCATCTGCTGATCACACAAAAATGTGAAACCATGATAAGTATCTGTGTGAGTATGTGTGACGGAATTTTCCCTGGTCACCTGCAAAGTATAAAAGTATGAGACAGATTCATGTTGAGCTTATGTCCAACTTACCACTCACAAATAAGAGATGAATGGAAACAGAGAAGCTGTACCAACTGAACCACGGATACAAAAGCACCCAAAGCAATTGTTCATCTTTGGGATCCGTTTAAATGAATTTGAAATGCAGCGAATGAATTGACCTTGTGTGGAATGGCAGCCTGCCTTAATTCAATTTGTGTGGACTTCAACAAAACAAGCACAAAGTTTGGTAACCTGCTTTCGAGTTGGTTACAGCCGTTGCAAAGGGCTGAGCCCAAGTGAGTGAGTGTTTTTTGTCAATGTTAATTTGTGATGGCACTACCTGTTGTTCAGGGAGTAGTATGTTCTTCGTTTGCCAGTCAAGTGTGTCTTCCGTTTTTCCTTCCAATGGCACACTGCCGAGGTCAGGTCACGAGTCTCACACACCATATCACCCAGCAGTGGGGGGTCTAGGGAGGGAAAATGTATCTTATATATTCCTTTTGTCAGAAACAAACAGCTGTATAAGTGGAGAATAATAATATTTGACAAATGTCCCTCCTTGACTGTTCTTAACACATTCACTCAACTAAAATACAACAACCATTGTTGTGTGTCATCTTACAGCCAACGATGACAACTGCTCCGCTCAGGCTGGTCCTTAGGTTGTTGAGACAGAAGACATTGGTTCCTGAGTCACTGGAGGCGTCCTGATTCAGTGCAGTGATGGCGTAACTTCGCCTACTCAGACGTGTTGCGTTCATGACCGTCTTGCTGTAAATAATGGAGCCAAAGTCTGTCCCTTCCTGCACGATGCAACAGAAGGTGGTGTTGGCCCCCACAGGTACAACTTTGTCCTGTGGGTACATCTGGAACATCTTATTAGTGGGAAGATCGTTTCCTGAAAAGATGGAGACAAGGGAGAGAAAACGAGATGATGTTAACAGATGATGGAGCGATGACATCAGAATCTGTGGTTATCAGCACATGAAACCGTTATGGGGTTTTAGACATTATTAGTGACCTTGGAGAATCTGAGTGATGCTCCAGTCGCTGGTTGTCGACCCATCTCTCGAGCAGATCTTGATGGACAGGGAGGTGCACTCCAGAGGTTCAACGGCAGTCCAGGTCCACTGATGGAGACCAGTCAGGGGACTGACCATCACAGGTACAGTCTCCTATAGTTCATACACAGAGGAAACTATGAGAAGACGGCAAGAGAAACAAAACACGGGAAGAAGCTCCTCTTGGAAGTTAATGTCATAGTTTCAGCAGGAAAAGGACCCCTCACTTCTGTGTTGGATGTGAATTCACTCTGTTCATTCACGTTATTACTTTGAAAATTTTATTAACATAAAAATCACAATACAGAACCTTAATTGTCGGCTTTCCTCTTCTTTGCTTGGAATATTGAACTATTCCACTAAACTTCCTTTTACAGGCTCAACAATGGATACAACACACATCTGCTCAGGAGCGTGAGTTGCAAGGACATTTAATAGTGCACATGAATCAAAGAATAAGACGTTGTTGCCACTTGTGAATCCTTTTTACAGTAACACCAACACAGCGATTCAATGCTCTTTACAGATGTGAGCTTAAACCTGTTCAATACATCAATCACGAAAAAACAAACTAAAACAAACTGCACTTACATAGAACACGGTGTCATTAAGTTCAGTTCTGAGAATCATAATATCAAACATGGTGGCTGCTCCTCCCATCCAGGACATGGTTATTTGCTGTTCCTGCAGGTTGACTGACAGGCTCACCTGCTGGGGTACAGTAAGGGCTGGGGACAATATGCGCATTTAGTTTAATGAACCGCACATAGTATGGACCTGCAATAAGGCCCGCTCATGTTCTGTGCCATAAAGGAGAACAACAACACCCCTAACACTATAGTCAGGTAAGAATACAGCACTTAATTCTTACCATTCTTGGCATGAGTATGTGTAGCTATGAAGCCCAGGAGAACACAGAGGAGCCAGCCAGGGCAAGTGTTTAGCTTTGAGTTGGACCTGATGATTGAGCGAAACATGGTGATCCACCGATCAAATTACTGTCCAGCTTCTCCACTACAGCAGCACTGGGCTGGTCATCCTGAGAGAGAACACGTAGACAGAGAGAATTTAGAAGGACAGCAACAACAGATACAACACACAGCTCCTCAAACATAACTAAGACTTTGTTGGTAATTGTGAAAACTTTTCCCAGTAACACCAACGCAGCTGTTGTTGCTGCTGCTGAGTCATGCAGTAACATAAAACTATCAGTGTAATTCTCTGGGAAAGCACAGTCACCTCCTACAATGCTTCTCAGGCTATGACCACTGTGCTCTGTTGGTCAGTGACAGGTTCCACGGAACACGAGCTGGAAACCATACAGCAGTAGTAGGAAATTTTTGGAACCTTTCTCTGGAAACCTCTCGCAGTGTTGTGTCATTCAGACTAAGGAGGCCAGGGGCATTGGCACCAGGAAGCAACACTGGACCAACATAAGCAAACTTATTTTTCCACTAACAGCTTTCAGGCTTGATGTGGAAACACTTAAAATGAGAGGTTTAATGGTACTGCTTGACTGCGCTAGTATGATATGGATAAAGATACAAAAGGACAAACGCACATAACGTTTGCTACATGTTCTAATGTACCGAGGGGGGGCTCAGCAGAGAACGTTTGGGAACCACAATCCTTGTCTATGAACTGTTCCACACACACATCCAGTCTACAGTGAGGCCTGCTACTATGCACTGAGGCTTTCCAGCGGATAAAATAAATGGCATTGGTTAAATAATTCAGTATTTTCAGCTCAGCTCAGCTAAAAAGGGCTGTTCCAGGGACCACAGACCCTGACTGAGGTCAACAGCCCACTCTGCTATTATAAGCAAATCTGCAACTGAAACAATGAACAAAATCTAGATATATTTCCAAGACTCCCGGGCCTAGGCCTGACCTAAAATAGGTTTTCAGGATTGTTTCTTGGCCTTGGCAATTGGCCTCAGTACCCCAGCAGTAAGTAGTGTGCTATGTGTATGTGACTGAGGAAGCATATATGTTGTCAAGTGTACTAGCATGAAACCTGGTCGTTTTCATATATATTTTAACCTTCAGTTTTTTTTAAATTCCACATTTATTCCCATAAGTTCCTGCCATCCCTCTTTACAGTTTCACATGCTTAAAAAGAATGCTGACATCTTGTGGGGAATACAAGATGAAGGCTTGGGCACTACAACCAATGTCTGTGTCTGTGTGGGTGTGTGTGCGAAAGCAAAATGAGGAAAATAGCAGTCATGTTGTTAAGTGTGAACTTTGATGAGCCTGCATGAACCCGTTTGTGTTGCAGTATGGTTGAACTGACAACAACAGCACTGGTTTCACTTTAGACAAGCTGAAACAGACCTGAAGTATCACCAAACCCAGTACTGTAAAAACACAGGCAACACAAATGATACCTGAAGCATCTTTGTTAAACGAATCAGAGCCTAACAGAAACAAATAACTTGTTTGTTTTTAACTTTAAAAACTGTTTTCTGTCAAATGGACAAGTAATAATATAGAGATAAATGAAAAGCAGCTTCTTTTTGTACTTAATTGATGATAGCCAATGGTTTTCCTCTCAGTTTTGTTAATTTGTTTGATGTAAGAAAGACAATTGTGCAAAACCGTCAGATACACCCAACAACAACAATGAACAAAATAAATCAATATTCCACATGGGCTTTCAAACACTATTTTCACAAAAAACAACTGTGTGCAGAGATAAAGACAAACACAGCAGATTAATTCCCGACATTTAAATGAATACAGATTTGAAATGTTTTAGAGGTCATTCAGTGGAAGAAGTAAAGATCATATATCTGTTGTTTCAAAGACACCTCACATTGTTTCCTCAGCAGAAGTGAAAAAAAATTCTTTTAAATCCCATGAGATTTTCATGTTGGCATCTTACATTAAGGTAAAAACTTGTCAGCTGCTTGTTGTTTGGAACATTTACTTTCACTTAGTATGGTCAGTGTAGCAACTGCAGAAGTGACACTCAGTTAAAATACGATGTAAATAGTACAGCACATGTGAGTCAGTTGAAGCAATCCAGGGAGTTCTTCCTGGTTTAACAGGAATTCTCATCCTCAGATGAAATTCTGAGGCAGCTGAACATATATACAGATGTCTGGAGTCAATGTTTCACACGCATATGTCTCCTATGTGTCTGCTACAAAATGGTTTCAGATCCTGTTCACTTCACTTGCTGACCCACATATTAAACATATCTAACATAAATGTGACCAAACGTGTTTGTCACTTAACAATCTGTGTACCAAAACTGTTTTTATTTCCGAAACAAACAGAGCCAGGCTGGCCGTTGGAAGTACGACATGGAAAATGTCTGCTCACAACACCAAACACAGTACAAGTACATGACTGACAGAGTGTTGTTTGTCCTGCCTATTTTTGTGCCATCCAAACATTGGTTTGCTCTAAAATCCAGAACAAACACCGTCAAAACATGTAACACACTCACTGTTCCCAGTAGGTTCATTCAGCAACTGGCCAGCGGATTTCACTTGATATGAACTTTTTGTGCTGATGAACGAACTAACACAAGGAACACCAACTCATAATCTTTAAATAATAATAATAATAACAATAAATAGATGGAAAAACTGCAAGATCATATTTCCTAATTCCCCAACCTCTATGGGAACCTATAGCAAGCTGACCAGTGTCTTTGCTCTTTTAAATTAGGCATTGCAGATCTAATTGAATGTAAGATTCAGCAAGGGGATGGCTTATTTCCCACCATGGATTTGCTCACAAATGGATTACCATGGTCTGCTAAAGTAAATCGGGTCTTGGAGGTCACAGATCAGTGGCACAAGGTTGTTTGGCAGTTCAGTCCTCTGGAATTTAACACTGTACATATCATTAAGTCAAAAAAGGGACAAGAAACAAAATTGGGATTAAACGTTGGCATTGTGTGTTTTTAAGTGTTTTTAAGAAGTGTTTTACTTGTGTGTGGGATGATCGAGCTGAGACTCAAATCCAGAGGAAAACATGTTTGTTCTCAGCCTCCACTCAGGAGCACTATCATTAAACAAGCATACGATGATGTCTAGGATCAACGATAGAAAACACACAGAGGCTTTTGTAACCTAAATTCAGGGGGAAACATTTTGAAACCTGATCTGAGACTGGTGCTACTTGTTTGACCCTCACGGACTCGAAAAGGGTCGAATGCTGTTGGAACGTCATGACATGAAGCAGAGTTAACAGATGAGTGTGTCCCACTGTGTCCATGTGAAATGTCGGGGCGCTGACCTCAGCGCAGACAGGAATTCAGTCCAGAGTGTGTTTAGAGCCTGGACTTCAACCAAACACTGTTTCCTTCCTTCCCTTTTCTCTGTAGCCCTTTATTATTGCATACGCGCATCGTGGAGGACACAAGAGAGAATAAAAAAGTACGCTGTCACCACACCACAAAGTGGAACACATTGACTAGTTTGATGTTTCTTGCCAAAATCACAGCAAGTCACGAGGAGGGAAAAAAGAAGTTAAGAATAATGACCACTTTTCCAAACAATTCACCCTCATTTAACACTAAATACGATTTAACTCAATACAAACCAGTAGTACACTTGGCTGAAGCGTGCATCTGTGCTGATGAATATCTCGGAAATTAGAAACCTACTTATTGAACTTTTAATAACTAAGTGAATTTTAAGTGTAACCTCCACTGTTATACAGAATAATTCACCAAAGTCATTGTTGCAAATTAGGTTTACCACATGGCTATTATTAAGAATCAATGAGTAATGTATTCTGGCCTCTGTAATGTGATCCACATCATTTCATGAGGTTGTGGTACAAACCAACGCTAATGCAAGGCCAATAGCATTTCGTCCATATTTCTGGGAAAATCAAGGGTATTTTTCAGAACGCCAGCCTTAAAAGGACACAGCCTTTTCAAATAATTTTACATCTTCAGGTTCGCTCCTTCTTCACAATGTTCTAACCTCCATCATTCTCAGCAATATCCATGTGCAAACAATTCAGGATGCACCTGTACCGGGCTTTGGTTTGGCTGATACCAGTTACCAACCCATTACCATAATTTAATTTCAAAGTTGTATGCATCCCCTGTCTGTGTGATGATGTCATCATGTGTTTGTATGTAAGGCAATACTAGATGTGATTGAATAAATATGCCACTACAGAAACAATCATATCGAAATGAATAAAGTACTGCAACACATTATATTTACAATGCATGAACAATATAAAAAAATGATTAAGATTTGCATCAACAGCAGACCTGTGTTAGTAGTGTATTGTTGCATCCCTAAACAATATCACTTAAACTTCCGATGTTACGATCGCCGATGCTTTCAGAATAATAATAATAATAAGGATCTACTGAACCTTTTACATTTACCAAATAATAAGCAGCCACAATTCTCTACAAAATACAGTGATATACTATCTCCACCTGATTTTCAGTGAAAACATCACACCACAGGTGAACAGAACTCGCATTATCTTAATAGGTTTGATATAATAGAAATATATTTGCTCACATTACAGTGTAAAATAAACATGGTCTTGTTATTTTAAGATGCACGAAAGGATCAGTGAACCCTATTTGATGTATGCTGTAGAACACTGGATGATTAAACTAAAATAACACAGATAAACCTGAGCAATTCTGATGGGAGCCTTTTTACATCTTTTCACAACACAATCACCACCGCATTTCGAAGCTGTGCATTCCTTTAGGGCCCCAACTACAAAATTATCATCACACACATTCACTATATATGTGTAAATTAGTCAAATTTGGATCTTCCACAAACTAGGATAAAACATGACAATTGCGTCATCACACGTTTTCATCATTAGCATTAGCAGCATTGTCGATAATGTTGAGCTTTTGGTCAGGAATAAAAGCCGACAGTTCACAAGCATATCATCTTGGTGGTATTAATTAAAAAAACGATAAATTTAAAAACTGAAAGGGAAGGTTATTTCAGTTTCACTTAGAAGCCAGTAAGTACCCCGAGACACCACACGCGTAATGGCCACTGATGTTTGGGAAAACAGTGCTAGCTAACGCAATACTGATGTTACACATTTCAATAATGACATCAACATTACCTCCGATGTAGTCAGCTATCCCCTTTCGGTCTTGTGTCAGCTGTAAAGCCGGTACCCACCAGCGAAAAGAGCAGAATAATTGTTTGTAGCGACGTGATATTGTCAGAATCCTGAGCCCGTGGCGTACAGTTCACAATTCCCAATGGATCCAGAGTGGGTTGGGATTACTGGAAGCAAGTGTTTGATCGACAGTTGAATGGACCAATGAGCTTTGACGATAAACGTCCGCACACCATAGAAAAGACGTGGGCGTGGTGCATTCACTTTCAGCACGGAAAACAGGCACTTTTTAGAGGTGAAAGAACTCCTGGTTGGCTCATGTGCCAATTGACCGGTTTTTGACTTTTTAAAAATTAAATAACGCATTTGTCTGAGACAACTATATTAGCAAGTTGATGAACACCGGATCAAAATGATCATGTCAGTATATGTAGATTGTGCTGTGCCTCAAATTTTAAACTCATACAAAATCGGTCCTAAAATGATCGGGCCGATTTGGTGTCACTTACTTTTTGGCATTGACCGAAAAAAACTTGGCATCACCCCGAAGTAGGAATATTTGTTTCTGTAGTATGTAAGTAACGGATAAGGGATAATAATATACAAAGGCCGAGACGAACAAAATTTGTGGAATAAATACATCCTACGTGGTTTGGATAGTTTTCACAACTGACAGCATATTTCTCCTTCTTCTTCAAATGGTTCAATGAATGAGTAACAAACCACTTCATCAGTTGTCTCGAAATTAGGCGCATTCATTTGATGCTTTGTTTTACTGACATCTAGTGGTGAAATATGATGCAACTTCAGCTTTTGAGATCACACGCTCACATTTCACTGCTTGGGCTGGTATATATGGAGGACTATCTGTTGGGTTTCAACAGGTCATGTGACTCTCTCGGGCGTCCGAAGTAGTTCCTGTCAGGGTGCCTGCGTTTTACGTCATTTGAGCTAGTGACTTTTGCGCATCAACGCAAATTGGCGTAGGAGCAACGGGGTGTGGCGGTAGGTGGCAGTAAAGGGGCCTATCCCTCCATGAGTGCGTCTCATGAGGCACAAAGAAGAAGAGCATCTTTTGGACGCCACAGCGCCACTTTTGAGCGTAACGAACAGTCAACAACACACCGCTGAAGTTTAGACAGTGGTTGGTTACGAGAGAGATTTTCGGACAACACTGCCACGACGACAAACCCCTGACTGAGGTATCCTGTGGTATTTTCTTTATTATTGAGAAATACAACTAAGAGTTAGCACGACTGCTGCTAATGTCATTCTGCGTTCACAGAGACTGTTGCTAAGAGCTTAGCTTGCTAGCGACACTGGCTGAATATAAAACCCATTACTGGCGTTCAGAATAACAGAATAAACAATGCTGATAGACTGTTCTATTCTGAGTTGGACAATGAGGTATAAAGTGTAGGTATAGGGGGGCGTCGGTAGGTTTTTGATGCTGATTTTATACATTTATTTCGATAATTTGAACTTCTCTGTTGTGTTTGATCAGCAATGGTTCAAGACCCTGCTCAGCTTGCGCAGGACTTCCTGTCAAATTATGAGCTGGCCTGTGCTAGACAAGAATCAGTTCCTCTCCCTGCTGTCAAAATGAACCTCCATAAAGGGATTCTGGACTTCAATGGAGACGGTGTCAAACTGATAGACTGGCCTCCTATTCTCAAGTCTATTTCCATCAACAAACACCTTCATCACATCGCAATAAGCAGTACACACCAAACTAGTCTCGGATCTGGAGAAGCGGGTAAGGCTGAATGTTCACTAGATGTAGCTGAAACTTGTGTTCTTGTTCTGAAACATTGTCGTTGATTTCAGATCGAAGATACTATAGGTCTGTCTTCAAGAAGAGGAGCCCAGCTATTCGTTCGAAAGACATGACATTCAAGTTGTGCAAGGCTCTGAGAGAGTGCCTGACTGTTTCATCCAATCTGAAGACGCTACAGCTCAATGGACTTCCACTGAGAGAAAGAGACCTCATCACCATAACAAAGGTGAAAAACAAAAGTATGGAAAAAAGGAATAATGGATCACGTGTCTGTATTACCATTTTGTTAAAATATTTGTAAGAACCATAATTTCTGCTGGTGTCATTTATGTTGGCATGTGCTCCTCCAAGCCACTAGAGGCCAGTCAGTAGTCATTTGGGGGGCTTAGATTGGGCACAGGTAAGAGATTAAATTCTGTGATGGTTTAACCAAGGTAGAAGCTGGGGAGGGAAACACTTTTTGACTGCTCAGATTTATGTTTCTGATTTTTTTTCTTGTCCTGTGGATTATGTTTCATGGTTGTGATTGAATGCGATGGACAACACAACTAAAATGCAGTAAGACAATAAAACGCATTATAAATACATGTGAAGACCGGGTACACGTCCAAACAATAGGCCCATTAGCAGTCAGGCTTTTTCACTACAGTGTTGCATGAAGGTCCTTTGCTTATATTACTCACTTCTCTGGTTTCTAATCTGAGTTCTGTTGTCATACAGAATTGCAAACTCCAGTGAATTAATTCTTTTCATGTTTAAAAAAAAAAGTGTTCTTCCATGTTTTAACTCGCTGAATGTCATTTGCCATATATGTTGTCTTCCAGGGTTTGGCGAAAAGTGTTTCCTTGGAAAACCTATCTCTGGCTAACTGTCCAATCACTGATTCTGGCTTAGAAGGTTTGTGTTTTTAATGCACAACAACGTCACATTTTGCTCTACAAAGGATATGGAAACTTACCTTTTTTTTAAACTGTCATTTTGATATTTTTCAGTTATTTGCCAAAGTGTGAAGTACTCCACAAACATCAGAACCGTAGATTTTACATCTTGCAATATCACCTGGAGAGGCGCAGAGCATATGGCCAATATTATTAAGGTGTGCTGTCACATTTGAAGAACTTATCAGGCTTAAACATTTTTGATTGTCTCTGTCCAGTACTGTGTGTTTCATCAAAAATTTCAAATTCAAAGAATTTAAAGAAATGCATGCCTTGAAATAATCCCTTCATCTCATCTTGAATTGCATTTATTGCAACTTCACGTCAGCATCAAGGGATGCAGAGGCAAGGTAGTGCATGGGTGGCGTCTCTGAGGTATCGCCAGCCACAGTATGAAGAAATGCGAGGTCTCCGCCGTGTCACCCTGAACGGTAACACATTGATCGGGGACCGGGGTGCTGCTGCTCTTGCACAGGAACTGGCAGAGGACCTCTGGATTAAAGGTCAGAAGGTCTCAGACAGAGAGTTTGTTTGTTGCATTGGAATTTTGCTGAGGCCAACTGTTTCTGTTTTGTGTTGAGCAGCAGTGGACCTGCAGAAGTGTGGTCTTTCCAACAAAGGAGCTTCTCATTTGCTGGGAGCCCTAAAAACAAATTCTACTCTGTGTGTATTGGATATCCGTACTAACCCATTAGTTGGTAAGAAGCCTCCACAACAGCTTTTTTTTTTTTTTTAATCACACTGCACTGGGTATTAAAAGAACATGCGTGTAGTGCAGCTAGCCCAGCTTTAATATACTGTGTTTCTTTTGCATCAAAATGAAAGCCAGGTCTTGAATATGTAATGGAAATAAATCATACATTTGTACACATTAATAAAAGAAATAACAAAAATGCCTTTTTCCCTATATAGACAACATCCTGATTAAAACTGTAATTGAGAAAGTACTGATGAATGCAGATGGACAGTCCCCAGAGGTGAGTGTCTGCGACCAATGCCAGAATGATGAAGCACTATTTGTGTTTTATATTGCTTATTTTTGTTGCAGTACCACTGGATCAAACCTGCTGCCATGGAACCACAGAAAATGTCCTGTCCTAAAAGGCGAGCAAACCCTTTAAAGACAGGTATTTGTGTTTCATCACATTACATTTGGTTCCGTGTTTTTAATTTGTTTCAGTTATTCTTGCACTGTGGTCTTAGACTGGGATTTTTAGTTTTATTATTGAAAGTACTTGATGAACGAAAGGTGCTACCGGCATATAAATAAAGACTGATCCCCCTCGGCAACTGTTATCCCCGGTCAGCCTGTTTATTATTATCAAGGCTCTTCCTACAATTATCTGTTGTTGACTTCGAAATCATCTATTAACATAGTATGAATTGAATTTCTTTTTCCATCCTGCTTGTCCTGTATTTGCCTGCCCTAAGACCAATGTCAAGTACTTGTTCTACCTCAAACTATTCTCAACAGTCTATGTTTGTATGTTAATATTACTGTAAATCAAATGTGGGTCAAGAAAAGTGCCTTATTATTTGCAGTCATTCCCTCGGAGGTTGTATTAACTTTCTGTTGTACAGTTGTTAAACGAGAAAAATAGAACATCAGCATTGTTCCCAGCATTGTGCCTTAAATATCTGAGATTACTGTCCAGTTGTCAGATTATTAAGTTTCTCTATTGATGCAACTCCTCGGAAAGGTGGGCAGAGTTCAAGCGCTGCTCTGCGTCAAAAGCCCTTCTCCCACGACAAACATATGCCATGGAGGACTGCTGCACGTGCTGAGCAGCAGAGGTAAGGACATATATGTTAAGGACTATATATGTTAGTGTTTTTTCTGTACAGTTCACCCTATGAATATACAAGTAGGCCACAAATGACACATTAACTAATCCTGAGGCTTAGTCAGTCTTGTCATCACCCAAGACATGTTGGATCATTTTGTTGCAGAGGTCTCTCTCCTGGAGTTGCTGCGATAAACCACAGTTTCCAGGTAGATCTTTGCGCTGTAACGAAAGAAAATCTGACTCAGTCAAGTGTGTTAAGTATGACCCTTGATCCTTTTAGACTGCAGCCACTGTCAAAGTTACTGTGGAGTTAGATTCAGAGGGAGATGAGGACGGGGGAGATGACAAAGTGGTGGTCGATATGGAGCAGAGACCATCTTCTAGTCTCCAGGAAAGGATGATCGGACGTCAGTTGGACCGTGTTCTGGTCAGTCCCACGTGGCTCAAACCGTTTCAGCTGCCACAGTTGTTGAAGCACCTCCAGTAGTTTCCAATGAATCAATTTTTTCTCCTCAACCTCAGTTGTCTGTTTGCATGTCCTGCAGATGGAGCTAAAGGAGTGTCGGCTGAGGCTGGCAGAGGAGCGGAGAGCCAGACTAAAAGCTGAATCACGTCTCGTGGAGGTGATGATATTCTGTCTTTTGTCTGTGTAAAGTAAACTTTAGCTGGCTGAAACTAAATAGTCACACCTGCATTACAAGTGACTTCACCACACACGGGTATAGTGTGTTCTAGCGTATTGGCAGTGTTTCAAATTCATTCATTCTGTTCATGAAAACAGTGTCAGCTGGGCTGTTGGGTTATTTTTATTCATATCATGGTCCTGAGCCACTTGATTCTGGTAAAGGGTGTTAGTTAATATCCATGTACTGGGAATGAACGGCTAGAACCACCGGATTGTTGAACATTGTCTAATGATACAGGTTTTAGTCAAATCCTTGGATGTTAACCAGGAGTTATGACTTGCAGAGATGTAACATTTTGATTGAAGTTATACAAGACCTAAGCCTTCTAAACCTTTGTCCTCATCCATTCAGTTTGAGCTGGAGAATGCCCGTCTTCGTGACAACAACCTCTCGCTGTCAGAGGCGCTGGCGGCTACCGGCTCTGCATCAGCACCAGCTCACAGTGCTCTTGAAGACGAAGCGGTCCTTGAGAGCATTGAAAACTCTTTTACCAAGTTCCATGCTTTCCTAGATCTCTTCAAGGATGCTGGGTGGGTATTATTTCACTTGCATGATAATGAGTAGGTAACATCTGCTGTTTGATCACATCCTGCGTGGGACAACATATCAAATCCTTCTATAAAGGAGAAGGAGAAGACTTCTATAAAGTCTTCTATAAACAGATCTTGTATTCTAAATGTGGCTGTAGGCTTTCTGAATGTTTCCCTTTTTAATGCTATTATTTGGGAATCAGGTAGCAAAACCTAAATAATTAGTTTCATTCTGACAGGAGTTTACTGAACTGTTACTTTTATATGAGCTCCACTGGTGTCCAGTGAGACCTAATGAAAATACTTTTAACTTCAGGATGGGTGGTCAGTGGGCCAAGATCACTTGTGTTTTTATAATACTCATATAAAAGTGTAGTGTAGTTCACCAGGCCCATTGATGGATGCTAAGTTATGTAGAACAGTATTGGGTTTCTGGACATCGACATAAAATTCTAAGGACATCTCTCATCTTTTCAGCCTAGGCCAACTAGCTTTGCTAGCTGGAATCGATAAGTCAGATTTTCAGCTCTTGGGCAGACCTGAACTGTCCTCTACAACTGGGCACAGTGCAAAGATGAACTTTGGAACCAGAGGGATTAATCCAGAAGTTCAGGCAAAGACAGACGCGCCATTTCTGGTAAGAATTGTGGAAACATTGCTTGACACCCATTTCTGATGAATTTTGTGAAGCATGTGAGTGTGTCACATGATTGCCTGCAGTTAAAAACCATTCACTAAAATGTGCAATGTATAAAAATACGTAGTAAACTAAAGTAAATGAAAATAAAAACAAAGAGCAATGAAGACATACATTCACTATGTTAATGTGTATTTGTATTCTAAAGATTCTGAATTCTTCCTCTATACTACTTAGAATTCCAAGTGAAATAGTTCATCTCAGTCATCAAAGGCTGTAAGACATAACTGGACACCCCGTTGATCAGTCAATCACATAAACCCCTTCTGTTTTTAGGAGTGTCACGTTGTCCCTGCTCACTCTGATGGCCGGGGCGACGCCACCACCCCGAAATCTCCATCCTCGGACACCCTCTGGCCGATGGACGGGCAGGTTGCAAGACCTCCTGGAGAGTCAGGTTATGGGATGGGGCAAGAACTACATCTGCTTTTAACTCACTCCGGCTCTGAGCACAGCTTCTTTAGCAAGAAGCCCTTGGAAGAGGTTTTCCTTGATAAAACTTACCAGACTCAATCATGTCACCAAAAGAGCCACAGCAACTCCCATTATAGCAACGGTTCCCTTGGGAAGTATTACAGCTTCGCTCCCAGTGATGCCTTCCACAGCAGCAGGTCTCAGGGGGCATTGTCTGTCCGATCAAGCGTGAGTGAAATGTTACAACACACCGTGGAGTCTGTGGGATCACAGCGCGGGGGACTGGGTCGGCTGGTGACAGAGGGTTAGTCGGGGTCGGAGTGGAAAGCCGGTCCTGGGAGAGACATCTGGTCTCCAGCTTGTCTGGAAGGTCAGTGTGCTGTCGAGTCCTTGTGACCGGTGACACGAAAAGCTTTGAGTGCTTTTTTCGCTTTCTTTCTTGAAGCGTTCTCCATGAACACTTCAGTCGCCTTCAGTTCTGGACCAAAGTCTTCTGGTGAATGACTTGTTTGACCCAAATGTGTTGACTTGTACTTGTTGGGTGTCAGACTCATGTACATGGTTCTGTTGCTCTCCCATGGGACCATGATCGATTGATGATTTCATTCCAAGCAAACATGTAAAATGATCCTCTTCAAAGGTGTAAAATGAATTTCAAGCCTGTAATCTTTTGTTTTTTTTTTTTTTTTACTCAGACACCTTAAATACGTATATTTCCGCAGCTGCCCTATCACATGGAGTTTGTCTTAGAAACTGCAAATGCCAAAATGTGGCTTAATCAGGATTATTGTTTGTGTGGTTTCAGAAATACTCAACATGTTGTCTGGAAGTAAATTGGATTAAGTCTGGTCAAAAGTTGTGAAATGTGCCTTCTTTCACAGAAGGTAAGAAGTGAACTAAGGTGGGAAATCTGACTGTTTGACTGTATCTATTGTGTGACTCGTCCTCAGTCGGTACACTCACAGATTTTGCAACTTGTTGTCATCGAACATGTACTTTATATTTAGCTTTTCCAGAAATCAGCAAACACTTCAAACATGGTCAGAGTTTTTACGTTTAGAAATGTGTGTTGTTGTCTGTGGACAGAGTGTGACAGCCACTGGTGATGTTTGGGAACTTCATCAGAGGAAACATCTGTTTCCCAGTACAATCTCACAAATGCTACAAGTCCAGTCTGTGACGGTATGACTCTGTCACAGATTAGTTTGTAAAACACAAAAGTCACCGGGGGCGGGAGTCATCAGGGGTTTGGAAGTTTAGCTTTCTTTCACTTAAAAGGGCATCGCTGCTGGGTCTTTACTGCTATCCCTTTGCTTCCACCTTTAATAAGTTACTTATGGTTTGGTTCAGTTGTCAGACCTGCTATCAGCATCAGTACTCCTTAATGGGTATGGACAGCAAACTGTGAATACAATTCATACTGCTGATTCTGTTTCTTCATGACTTGTCCAACTGTAACAGTTGAAGCTGTGCAGGCCTCAGTACTTAATGTATAAAACAAGATAAAAAGTCCTGCTGAATTTGGCTTGTGAAAATCTATCCAACTCAGACCTTCTGAATAAAACAATGGAGGAAAGGATTATTTAAACCCTACTGAAGTTTAGGAGTTGGACTGTCGTGGCATTTCTGACTGAAATGACATTTTTCCTTTCGACTTGTGAGCGACTGAATGACAGAACATCTCAACTAACACAGCTGACAACTTCAAAGGGACAATGTGAATGTGAGCTTCATGTGACAAAACTAGGTACACATTCTGATAGGAGTTTAAACTATCAATGTACTGAAAGCGCTTCGATAAGTAAATACATATCAGAGAGCTTCCCCTGCTTTCACCGCCACACAAGATTGTACGACACAAGCTGTTATCAACTGAACACAGTCCCAGACTCTACTTTGCACTTTCAGTCTGCCACGGCGACGTAGAGGGGTAGTGAAAGAGTGAAAGTTCTTTGAGGACCAGCAACAGACATAATCAGCATCATAGTTGATTCATGTTCATTTGCATCGTGTGCATTCTGGTGAACGCTTCCACTGGAGATGTCAAGGGACATCAGTAGTTAAGGACTGTGACATTCTTGCTTTATCGTTGGTAAGCTACAGTTGCTGTACTTATCAGACTGCATCAAAGAAAACAGACAATGATGTGCACCAGGTCAGCTTGGAGATAGCCCGTGGAGATTTATGCCTCGATTGGGCCAGAAAAACAGGAGATTGACAGGATAAGTGGCCAGCCCTAAGAGATAATTGACGTTGTATGAATGGTTAAAGACGGCTGCCAACAAAGTTTTTTTTCTTTTTTGTTTTTTTTAGTCCTGTTTTACCTAACAACTGGAAGTTTATTCAACAAACTCTCCTCCTGATACAATGTTCTTTGGGCTCCAGCCAGTAATGACCAAATGACGCAATGGATGTTTGTCTGGCTGAGAGAAAGCAGGACTTTCCCCATGCACCAAATGCACATGTACTGAGTGTTAGTTCTGGGGTGACTGCAGGCTTCTGCTGAGGAAATATTGATTTAAGTTCATAAACGCCTGCTTGGTATAATTGCTCCGCAATCCTGTCTCACCACCTGTGAATCAGCCCGTCAGAGGTCACACCAGCATGACCCCTGCTGACTTCACCTCCCTTGCTATCTGCTCCTCAACAAGAACTCGCTTATCAAAATGCAGGAAGGTGTTAATCAATGTCCCACATCCTGGATGCAATCAAGTCTCCTGCTCTCTTCCTTTCCTCAAACCATAAAGATGTCAATACAGACGTAATACAGACACCTTTGTCTCCTGCACAGTTTATGACTCCAAAGGCTCCACATGCAGATACTTGGTTCTTGATGTTCTTACTTGTAGTCTGTTTCATTCTAGTATGCTTGAACCATTTAATAAGTAAGCTTCTTACAGATCCTGATTCTTTCTTATCGTTAGATAAGTAATCATGTTCAGTACATTCAGACATTCTGTGCCAGTAGTGTACAAGTGTTCATACATTGGGTCATGGTGTTTGGTGAACGTAAACACATAAGATTAATTAAGCTCCAAATCACCAAACTCTGCTAACTGAATGGCAAAATAATGCCCCATACACATTTCCTACAAACCAAAAAAAAAACTAAATTCGGGTGTCGACACACACACACACACACATACACACACACACACACACACACACCAGCTCACCAGGCAGGTGACAGACAGGCGCCATCTTTTAATGTATCTGTATTTGAAGTCAGTTGGAAGGCCCATATGTTCAATGAAAAGAAAATTGGAATCGTTGTGCATCCGAAAATAAGTTCTTTGTGATATTGCGTTCCTAAACAAGGTATACTGTATGTTGTTGCATGAAACATAGACCATTTATGGAAAAAGACAACTCAAAGTGAAGTTCTGTGAAAGGATAATAGACTTTAATGGTCGACAGAACATAACAGAAAGAATGCGCACGTGTGGCGGTGCTATGACAGCTGCTATGCTGTAAAACTACACACTATATAAATACAGCTACAATTAAAATATGCCAGAATCCTGAGATAATGTCTTCATCTACACAAACTGTCTGCAGTTTAATACAAAATAGCTCTTGGCGTAACATGATAGCTTTTTGATTTAAACACTCCATGAACAGAAATACTCGGCAAATAAATTACAAGCATCGCACTGTTAAAAACAACTCAACTCTAAAGCTTTCAACTTTTTTTTTCCCCCAAAATGCAAATGGAACTAACGTTTTTCACCCTTGAATTAAGACTGTACATACAATGCTGCATTTCATTTTTAACAAGATTCTGAGTGGTATAACTCGACAGTAAAGACAGATATAAAAGTGCTCCATTGAAAGGGGGTGGGTTGGGGGGGGGGGCAACTTGAAAGCTGGAAATGGTTTGTTTTGTTTGAGATACACAATTTAAGAAGTTTACGTCTGATATGCTAAAGCTCTACTCTTCAGCCATGGGCCAAAACGTTCCAAAAGTGTGTTTACACAGGTCACGGATCGACAGGAATGTTGTTGTTGGAGGTGGGGGGGGTCTCCTCAGACCTGGCAAACAAAGGGCAAATTCAATCCATGCCCAGACCTATTCATACGTCGGTCCTGTGCTCATCAGTATTTGCCGAGCTCTCACTGGGCATCGATAAAGCCATTCTAATTACCGGGTCGTCCTTTTGAACCGGCCCCCTGCTGATTTTAAAAAAGGGTTGCTTAGTCATAGTAGGTCCCACATGTTCGCTTCCCCCAGCAGTTTTGCTTGAATCTATTTCACAACATTGTCATTTCAAATGGACCCGTCTTCATCCTCCTCCTCCTCCTCCTCCTTTGGCGACCGTTAGTTGTTCTCTTGTGAGACTGTGGTCTCCTGAGGGGAACAAGAGTTAAAGACAGGTAAGTTAGTCAACTCAACTGATCACCTAATGAATCATTCATCTAGAAACAACAACTGGTGAGAGTCTGAGGCTTCGCTGGGGTCACTGTGTACTCTCTCTTACGTACTCCCACTATCTTATCTCCTCTATTTAGTGTTGCAATCTGATGCACTAACCTGTTGTGGTCAAGGTATACTTACACAACATAGATCTTAGATAAGGATGTTGCTGGCATGTGTCCTTTACTCTATTTGCCCTTGTTTTACCGTCTCTTATTGGTGTTTTGTCTGTGATATATTCCTTTTCTGCGCAACACTCCAATTACCATTTAAAAGAACCCAAATAAGGGTAATTGCATGTAATTTTGCTCTCCTCTGGCTGTGAAACTAGTTGGAAATATTGATTAGAAGGAGAATTCCCTCAACATGTGCTGAACAGCTTTAACAAAAAGCAAGTGGAAATATTCTACCAGATGCAGCTTGAATCACTTACAGACTGTGTAACTTTTGTTCTTTACTGTTTGCAGACTTATTTAACTTGTATTTGCTCTTGTTTGTATAAACAACTGGAGAAGGGAATAAGTAGTTCCTTACAAATGGAGTCCTCTCTCCGTATTTGCTCCAAAAGGTCATCTTGACAGCATTCCTGTGCCCGGTACGCTGGTCAAAAGTCTGGCAGGTCTGGAAAGGGGGACAGTACAAGTGCAAACTGGCTGCACATTCTGTGTGGCTGACGTTCTCCACACGGTGCAGACCGATGGAGTCTGAAATGAGCAGGAACAAACAGCAGACGTGCAGACTGTGAATGCCAAGTGGAACGTTGTGAAATGAGGCTCAGGGCAGCCGCAAACAGTTTCCTTCACAATTACAGCTGAAACCAAACCTTACACCAGGTCTGCACTGACTTAGCAAAGAATTAGCAAGAGACCTGACAAGTTACCCATGGCCACATTCAACATTACGTAAGTGACAGCTGGAAACTTTGGTAAGATTTTGCCATGTGCAAACAAAAGACTCTCAAACCATCTCTGCCCACATTGGTGAAAGGCGCCAGTCGGACGTAGGACATCAATGTTTTTTTTAAGCAAAGTATGTAAATAGTGTGTGTTATACTGAACTAGATGTGATGTGCAATGGGAAGAACAAGTCTAACGGGTCATAAGAATAAAACAAATTGGCTTCTTACCGTTGATGTAAGCCACCTTGTTCTCCTGGAGGATTCTCTGTGACTTCTGGAACATGTCTCCATTTGAGTTGCTGTCGGGCCATTCAAACAGCGTCTCCTTCAGCTGACCCTGCAGCATCTTCATGAAACAGTGGGAGTTTGTGTGGTCGTGGATGCTGCTGCAAAGGGTTAAAAAAAACAAGCACAGTGCACAGTGAGTGGAGGTTTGTTGTCTAATACAATAGAATCCAAGATGTCTTTTCTCATCGTGAGACGGGACATGTTTGTTGACCATGGGCTGGGATCTGGTTGTCAATGCAGAAATGTAAAATGTAGTAGTCTCCTCTATTTTTAAAGATGCAAGAAAATGATGTACATCATCTGTGGCCGTCAGCAGACTGCTGCACCTTGAAGTGCTAACTTATAAAGGTTTACTGCTTGTTTAAAACTAGTTCTGCTGTCGGGAAAGGGACAAACATTTGAAAAAGACAGGTGTCAAACACAGAATGTTTCCATATTATTGTGTTTGCACACCTCACCTGCCATGGCCCTCTCCCCAGCACAGAATCATGAGGTTGAACTTCCCGTTCCCTTCGTCGACCAAGTTTCTCGTGTACCTGCAGAAGATGAGAACGTGTCGGATGCAGTTCCACACGGAGCATTGTATAATCTTGCTGCCGTGAAGGACATTCCTTCATAAAGAACCTGAAACAATGTACGTTTTTGCAAACACAACTTCCAAATCTGATTCTCAGCATAGTGTGAGTGACACTTTAAAGCGCCTTCACATTCCAGAGATTCAGTATAAAGTCAAATCAGAACAAAATGGACTCAGCCCCACAAAGTGGGCTTGTTCTGGGCAAAACTAATACAAATCTGAGTGATGGGGTGTTAGGGTGGATGCTGCACAGAAGTCTCCACTGGAATCCGCTGAATGGGACAAGCAATCATTTATTTTGCTCTGACTGAAAACAGGCAGAGTGTCCAAACATTTCTCTGCTGTGACATTTTAACAGACTCCAAATATTACAGAGGTGGGTGCGGCTCTACGGTGGGGACCGGACACCATCACACCAGGAGCATCCAGCCAGCGCACAAATAATCAGAGGGTGTGTGTCCTCTCTCTGTGTTGATTGGACGGTCCACTCCCCCTCCTCCATTGACCCTGTCCATGAATCAAAACACTGGGGTACTGGAACATTGTGAATAGAACGGCATAGAACGGAGCAACATGTGTGGGAGGGCCGTCGGCAAAGATAACCGGGCAAACGAACCAAAACACCCCGCACTGGCATCTCCAATCAAGTCTGTCATTGAAACAAAGTGTGAAAGAGGGGGTGTTGTTTTACCAGCCACCTTTCTGGAGAGAAAAAAGGGTGTTTTTACAATAACAAGAGGTGAACAGTTGCAAATAAATGCAGAAAATCAACAACGATTCCATTTCTGTGTGTATGGTTCTGTTTTCATTATTTCCTTTGTACTGTTTTTTCAAATTTCATTTTATATTGAGTTGCATCTGTTTTCCTTTTAGATTGTTTAGTTTGTTACTACTGACTCAGGGACACAAGAATCCCAATGTTTTAACTTGTAGAGATGACAAGAAACTCTATTCTATACAACAATGAAAAAATAGAGTAAAGTAACAAATACACATCGGTGTGTTATACAATAGTGTATCTATGTTATAAATGAGTTGAGTGCTATTAGTTTCAGTTGACACCAGCAGAAGAATATTGTTTTACCTGTACTGGTCAAATTTGGCAAATTTCATCCACTCCTGGGGTTTGCTCTCATATGACTCCATGATGTTCTGCACCTCCTCAACATTGATGCAGTCACTCTCAAAGATGTTGTGCAGGGTTTTGATCAGGTCATCCAAACTCTCTGGTTTCATCACCTCCGTCTGCTCCATCTTCGATGTTTTTAAAAGATATTGCCCAGGTTTTGCACCTTCAGTGGAACGAACGGGTGGTTTTCTCCGTGGAACTTTGCGCAGTCGTTCACTTTTTAAAAGGCTGCGGCGCAAATTAGAGAGGAGCTTCTGGCGGACTGTACCACTGCTGGGAGGAGGGGGGGGCTGCCTCCGCCTGTAGAGATGTTTACGTTCCAAACTATGACAAGTAAATAATAGATATTTAGATATTCTAGTCGAACCTGTCTGTAGCCATCTGCTCTGTGCGTACTGTTTGGATTCGACGTGCTTTCATGTGAAAATCCATCAGTTCACACATTAAGAACTTGGACTAATCCTTTTTGAGTCCAATTCCACCACGTTGACACTCTCTCTCTCTACCCCCCTTTCTTTTCTTTTGGAGCCAGTCTCCTAACAATGGCCTGTTGGGCCCTTTCCTCACCAACTCTCCCATCTCACTGTCCAAAATGGTGCAGAGGAAAGACACACAAACAACTCAACCCAAAATGAGTTTAACTGCATCCGAAATGCTCTAACGCTGCCTGCTGACAGAAAGTGTTTGTGTTACAGACACTTACTCCCAATGAGAACGTAACACAATGAACTTCGTGGAAACATCCCAACACAGAATCCAAAGTTCTTGAATTGTAATTGAATTGTAATTAAAAGTCATCATGAATGGGTTCAGTGGTTCATCCTGGGCTTGTGGTGCATCCCTCCACATCGGCCACACAACACCCAGCTGAGGTACCGGTGATCTGTCTCACTGCAAACGTTATCCCGACAGAAACTTAGGCTCAGAATCTAATGAATGAATTTGTGCAGACCTTGTCTGTGTGGGACAGTTCTGGTAAAAGACAGGGTTCGATATCAGGTCAAATGTATGAAGTCGCTCAGGAATAGATCAGATCCTTTCTGCTGAGTCGCAGCTGTGTGGGACTGCACGCGTGATGCATATCGCAGAGATGATTACACGTTCAGTGAAGGCAGCAAACCTCAGCCGAGCTGAGATGCCAGTGGTGGAACGACAACTCTTTCAAATCAATCATCACGTTCATGTGTTCAGTGTCTGGCTCAGGAACCTCTGCAGACCTCCAGAATTCCTGGCAGCAAAAGATGGAGAACGTTCCCTGAGCTTCACTGTACCTCCAAGCTGCCACATCAGTACTAGACGAACTTTTGCTCCACCTTCTGGCTGAATTACTGGCAGGTGGCTTTAACTGTCTTTGGATGTTGATGACAAAATATAGATGATACCAACCGCAAAACAACCAGTGGCACATTAATACAGAATCATTTGTAAATAGACACACACACACACACACACACACACACACACACACACACACACACAGAGACTGTAAAACATTAAGTGGTATATTAACTGTCAGTGCAACTGTCAAACATTTAATACTGTACCATGTCCAATGACTATTTACACCTATTCTATTCTGTTCTATTCTATTCCCAATAACAGGCCTAATGTAAGGTTTCTTTTCATGTTCAGGTTTCAAATCCTCACCATATCTGGTGCACGAGTTATTTCTTATTGATTATTTTCTCGTTTTTTTTAATTTTTCTGCCTTTCCTTTTAACCTTTTATTGCCTGTCAGTGGCAGTCATTTAAAACATTTCGAAGGCTCGCACGGTTTTAATGTCACTAATGTTGTTTGTTTTTTATTATGTAATTTCATTAAATATGAAAAGTAAATAATGTGAAAAATGTACTATTGTTGTTGTTATTACCAGTATTAATTCAGGTTCAGTTGGAGTGTGGTAAATTACGTCATCATCATTTTCCACAAGTCAAACACAGGGAGTATGACGTCACGGAGGAGGAAACAGGGTGTGCTGTGTCCTGATGAGGAGGCTGTAGAAATGCGGAGGAGCTTTGAGCCCTCCCGGCTGCCGTAGCAGCAGCAGGAGGAGGAGGAGAACTAACTCCCCTCGTTTGACGTGGACGAATATTTCCGCTCAGACGATGGAGGAGTAGCAGCGCGCGGCTCCGTGCTCCCCCCGCAGCGACCTCAACTCGAGCCGGGACTTCGGCCAGAATCCCAGTCAGAACCGGCTCCGGCAGCGCTCCTCCAGGGACCGAGCCCCCTTCTGAGCCCGTCCCGTCTCCCCCGTTCAGCCGCAATCATGATAAAAGCCATTTTAATATTCAACAACCACGGCAAGCCGAGGCTTTCTAAATTCTACGAGCACTATGTGAGTAACGTCTTCCGTCGGCTGTGTGTGTGTGTGTGTGTGTTTGACCGGGGACCGGTCCGGTCCGGTCGGGTTCGGTGTTTCCTGTCTGCTCGGTTCTGTTTGGTCACATGACTCACTCACGCCCTTGTGAGCGCCTCGTGCTGCTCCTCGAGCCACAGGCCAGTCAGACGCAAACAACGCGACATTCTTCGAGCTTTGCAGCGGTGACAAGCTCGTGGCACATCCAGCTGCGTCGGCTCGGTCCTCTTAATTGGATTTGTATGTGAAGGTCGGCTACCTGACACCCCCCCCCCCCCTTTGAATACTGTCAGAGCAGCCGGAAGTTCAACCCAAGCACCGACATGGACTGCTGGACAAGGAAAGCACCTCCCAAACACCTCTACAGTTTGGAGTTTGGACATTTCGAGATACTTTGAGACACCGCAGAAATCACAACCAGAAATACTGTTAGACCTGGGAGGCAAATGTGGTTTGGATAGATAAATAGACAGGTGCTTTAGTCATCCCTGGAGCAGTGTTTGTTGATGATCCTAACAGAGATTCAGAGTTATCGTGTTGTGAGGGAAATTATCGTACACCACGTCAGGAGAACAGAACTAACAATTCAGTGAGCGTGTCTCGGGGCTCGTGACTATGTGAGCTAATAAGTCTTACGTGGGAGCAGCGTTTCCTTTGTACCACTGCTTCACAGCTCGCTTTGATGTGCAAACAGTCACGTGACTGATGACGACAGTGGTCGACGGAACGATCCCGTTGTCGTTTGGCTTTTTGGAGGATCGTCCAGGTGACAGAAGGTCAAATTATCATACGAATATGATCGTTATGGTGCATGTGGCAACGCTGTCCTGGAAATGTAGGTCAGGTAGATACATACATACAGTACGTAACTAATCCCAGGAGGGAACTTTAGGTTGCATGGAGAGATAGATGAAATAGCTGGATGGATAAATTATTAACTATGTGGGGAAATTCTTCTCTTAGAGCAGATAAGACAGTAACAAGTAGTGTTATGTTGAAAAGTGCTGATGTCAAAAGTGGAAAATGTAGCTTGACAATTTCAGCGAAGTGCCGTTGGATAAATGATGAATACACTCTACGTGTTCCAGCTCAGGCCAGGTGTCTGCTGGCAGTGATCAGTAGATCTATGAAATAAGTCTACTTTCATAGCAGACGTCTGCTGGCTGTGAATGTTGAATGTGTTGAGTCTGCGCACTGATACGTGTGGTTGTCACATGCACTGCTGTGTGAATTATTTACAGCGATCCGTCGCCCATTGCTAATATTGTTTATCACATTTTATGAAGAACATCAGACTAGAGAACGTTCCCCGTTGGACAGGAAATGGTTTTGATTCTGTTTGTATAGTATTTTTGTAAAGATGCTGAAGGATATTTGAGTTCAAATGGAAGTGAGATAAGCTTGTGTGTTTTAGATTTTATCAGAAATCATCATCTCTCTAGGCTCCTGATGTGTGTGTGTGTGTGTGTGTGTGTGTGTGTGTCAATACACAGCAGGTGAATTGTGTTTACTCAGTGAGCGCCGATGCCTTACTTTTGTTTTATTATCTGAATATTCTTTTTTTTTGCTGAACATCCTTTGCTTCTTTATTCAATCCACAGAGTGAAGACACAGAACAACAAATCATCAGGGAAACCTTCCACCTGGTCTCCAAAAGAGATGAGAACGTCTGTAATTTCCTAGAAGGTGGAATGTAAGTTACATGACTCTCCCACAGAAAACGTATGACTTGAGGCTTGAACTCCCAGGAGGCTCCATGAATGACATTAGATCTGGAACTGTCCTGTGTTCATGTATGATTCATGTATCAGGGCCTGGGTGTCCTTTTACTCTGCGCTCTGCACGCACGCCCACGTTTCCAGCTGTGACCCCATGATCCTAAAGGAATATGTCGCACACAGGCTGTGAGCATGTAGACAACGGCTGGTTCTCTACCGTCGAGTATCAACCGAAATGTGAACTTGATATTGACACAGAATCCTCCAAAGGATTTTGTACGTTTCCTGTGACTCAGGTTGATTGTTCCAGTTGTCGTGAAACCTCCTTTATCTTTTGCGTGCTGATGTACGTTGTGTCCTGTCTCCAGTCGTCTCATGACTGTAAACTACAGATATTTCCGTAGTTCTCTTCCTCCAGTGTGATGACATGTTAACAGTTTATCGTGCCCGGTGCCTCTGTGGACCATCACACTGTCTCTTTTCTGATAGATTAGGCAACGAAAGGCAGTGCAGCTGGTAATATATGTGTGTGTCATGTATTGAATCTGATGGATGATGTATCTGTGTTCTCTGTGTCGTAGGTTAATCGGGGGATCAGACTACAAGCTGATCTACAGACACTACGCCACACTGTATTTTGTGTTTTGCGTCGACTCATCAGAGAGCGAATTAGGAATTTTAGACTTGATCCAGGTAAACGTAGTGCGACGCCCATGTTTATCTGTCACAGTGAAAGCATTTTCTTACCTAACCATTCTCAATCTGTTAGGTATTTGTGGAAACGCTGGACAAATGCTTTGAGAACGTCTGTGAGCTTGACCTCATTTTCCACGTAGATAAGGTAGGATTGTTTGTTTGTCGTTCGCTGCTGTTCTGGTTGTCAGATCACTTGTGAAACATGACAACCTCATGGTCTGATGTCACATTCACATCCTTCCAGATTGTCTTAGAACAGAACCAACTAATCCTTTTTTTCCCCAAAACATTATGATATCACATTGAAATTGAGCGTTATCCTCTCGCTTCCAATATGTCCTCACTTCATCCTAAACCACGGCCCAGATCAGATCCTGTTTTATGACAGCAACCTTTACAGTTCCAGCATCAAATCGAATCACTTCATTGTTTCACTCAGGGATTCAGTTGTTCATGTCTCTATATGTAGTGTCGGTCACTAACATCATCCACACTGACTGCTCCCGGATGAAATTCCCTCTCCAGGTGTCCTTGTGATCGCAGTAGAGGTCAACAGTTTTAGGGCACAAAACATCTTTTACCATGAGCGCAGGATTAGAGGGTGGACATGAAACAGGAAATGAGAGGGTTGAAACCTGGTATGTGGTTGATGGTGACAGCCAATGGTCGATCCACTCACTCAGTTGCTCACACATAATTCTGTGACCTCGTCCTACATCCCAGCCACCTCACCCCCCCAAAAAAAATGAAAGTCAAAGACACAGGAAGGACAACCAGTACATACCATGTCATGGGGGGAAAAGGAGGACACCTTATTGTGTCTGTCACCTTATGTCGCAGTGACCTTGAGTCCTAACAACTGCAAACGAACGTCAAGTCTTCTTCACGTGTGGGATATAGGACAACGATACTATCAGAATGAGAACGTACGCGTGTGATTTCTGTTTTGGCGGTCAGGTTCACAACATTTTAGCAGAGATGGTGATGGGCGGGATGGTGCTGGAGACCAACATGAATGAAATCATCACACAGGTGGATGCTCAGAATAAGATGGAGAAGTCTGAGGTGAGTGCGACCCGGCCCGTCAGTTGTATGTGAATCGACCTTGTACTTGAGGAGGTATATTTGTATACAGTTTACCGGCATGTGTGTATGCTGCACCCTGCATGCTCCTCTCTTGTGGATGCTCCCCTACCTACTCTTGAGTGTTGGCGCTCGTTTTTCGGCCTTTCCTCTTGCTACTGCACTGCTCTCAACAGATCCAGACTCTATACATTCTCCTCCTGTGCCCCGATGAAAAAAATAGAAATTAAAAAAAAAAAGAGAGAATCATAATCACCACTTACATCATTACTATGGAGACCTAAGTGTACCATCATCTCAGTGCATTTGTGATCCTCGAGTCATCTTTGATATCATTTCTCGTTCCCATAATGAAAATGGACGTTGTGGATGAACATTGCTCTGATTTCATTTAGATATGCTGGCCATGTTGGAGGAAATGTCCTATAAATGTGTCTTCAAACAGTTTATGCTCTGTACAGAGACATCGCTTTGCTTCTCATAGTGCTTCTGTGAGCAGAAAAACATTCTTATTGGAGCGTCATATTCAGCCAGAGACAATTTCATGAAATCGTTTCTGTTTTAGTATAATAATGTTTTTTTTTTTTTTTTTTTTTTTTAGTTGCAGACAAACAAAATCTTATTTACGTATTTGTACAAATTTCATACATTTGGTCATTATTATTCCGTGGACGTGACAAACAAGTGAAGGGACAAGTTGTCTGGTTGACCAGTATTCTAAATGTGTGCAAACATGATTTGAAGGTTGTTCTAACAACAAAGTGCACTTTCCGAATTATCTGAGCTGCATTTTGTGCTTTAACCCAACAGGTTCTTCTTTTTGATTGATGTTCTGTAAGCAGTCTTTTACTGTTCCGATCATCAGAGCTGCTCCTGTCCGTCCCTCTCTTGGACCTACCATAGACCGCAGGGACGCTGGTTCTAGTCCAAAGTTGAATTGACTTGTGTGGGGAAGAAGCAATGGGCTGTTCTTCTTTCAAAGTACCAAGAACTTCCAAAGTTTGTGGAACAGAAATAATTTGGTCCGTCGGTTTCTGCTTTGAATATGGGGTTTATGATGGTGGTCTATGGTAGGTCCTATCACTCTACCTGTGGAGATAAACTGTAATTACTTTAATCTGCTTTAACATTCCTCATTCCTCTTTTTCCTGACCCTGTCTAGATCTTTCCATTCTTCTCTCTCTTTACAGACGTTTATCTTTCAGTCTACCAGGCAGGACAGGTAGACACAGGTACTGCTAAATCTACAACCAAGTACTGTAACCTTAACTGAAGTTTACTCCCCGTGAGTCTCCGTACGGCCCTCCATGCAGTAGTAAACTGACTCCACTAACATACGCCAGGAATCTTTCATGGCAGACCCAAAAAGTCCCACAGAGAGCAAGAAGCCAGTATCTTGGCCGAGGAGTGCTGTGTCATGACAAATGACAACTTCTCTTGGAATGCAGGAAATCAATACACTTTGGAAACGCACAATATGAATCACAAAAATCTCATGACACACTTGCTGTTTTACATAAAACCTCCTTGCAGACTTCAGGACACACCCAGACTCTCATAATTTGAGTATACGGGTGAGGTCAAAATAGAAATCAGTGCTCGGGGAGTGGGGGGTCCGCAATGTCGTTGCGCTTCATCACCTGGACGTAATGACATGATGGAGAACTAGTGCTTGTGCAAAGGACGAGCCCAAGAAACGTCCGACCAGAAGAATATTACTGTACATGGACATCGCTGGAGGTCTGTGCTCTCACACTGCACCGTAACAAATGTTCGTTATCATTCTGAGACAACTCTCCTTGCTTAACATTCCTACATGAGAAGTAGCGTTGACGCTTATCTGGTGTAAAACAATGAGGACATGTGGTTTGTGTTCAACCAAACCAGCGAATGCAGACAAAACCTTTATCCTGCACCTCACAGACAAGAAGTAGGGCACATGCTCCCATCTTGAAAGGCCCCTCATTCACATGGACTTCAGAATCAACCACTGTTGCTTGAGATATTTCACCTTTTGGTCACGTGGCTTTGAGCTGAAAGCCCACTATCATGGACCTGCAGTCAGTTACCAGGAGACTCGCCCTCAAACAAAAAGGTCAAGTGTGACTCCTGAATTCCAAACCTACGTGCTGGATCAGCATCCTCACGTTGACATCCTCCCTCCATCTAACACCCGGTCAGGCAGAGGGGAGAACGACCAGGGGACAGACAGCCTATTGAGACGGTCTTGGGAAAGCAAATGCTGTGTGTAAATATGCATTCCTGACATTCCTTCTCTCATATCACACATTACAGCATCACGCTTTGGAATGTGTGATTGAATGTACGCCTCTGTGTTTGAATCCTCTTTCTTTGGGTCTGTCTGCGTCAGATTCACTTGGTGGATCTCTAATCACAGTGACTCTCAAATGTCTGCGGAAAACAAACCACGTCCAAACTACCAAGTTGCTGCCTGTAGAAATACAATTATCGTTCACATTGAGATTCATTGTGTTAGAGTGACTTGCCTCTGTCCCTCGGTATCAACTCCCTACCGTAGCTCAGCATAGGCTTACAACCAGTTACCACCGCTTTTAGTCAAACAAATCGCATTTTTTTTTTTTTTTTTGCACCAAAAAACGATCCAGCCTATTAGTCGCAATAAATCATAACAGCTAAAGCTCATAGTCTTGAACATGTTGTTTTTTTTCTCATTTGACACGCATACGTTAAAAACATACTGTACCTATCTATCCAACATCATTCCCGTCTTCATATCCAAACCCATTTTCTGCTTTACCCGGTTCTCTCCTCGCATTTTTACCCCTCGACGGTCCTCAAGAGTCCGGTGGGTTCACTTTCAGCATTGCTGCCTTTGTCCACTGATGAATGCCCAGTACTGATCAGTACATCAAAATTAGTGAATGACCTAGTACAGTATGTCCTCACAGTTGATTCATAATTGGCTCTGGTTGTGATGGAAACCATTGTAGAACCGAAAAAAAAAACAATGCATGTGCATTTGAAGCTCTGAAGGCATCTGAATGTACATGTGCACATGTTGTCTGTCATTGTAGCCGTCAGTGCTTTTGCAGTGTGTCAGCAGACTGTCTTGTGATGTGTGGATACATGTCTGTCCGGCGTTCGTCCACTGTTAAGTGTGTCGTCGTGCACAAAGTGTGTACTGTATTGTATCTTATCAACCCTCCCTGTGTGTGCTGCATGTGTTTGTAGGCCGGTATTGCAGGGGCGCCTGCTCGGGCCGTATCAGCTGTAAAGAACATGAACCTCCCGGAAATGCCCAGAAACATCAACATTGGTGACATCAGCATCAAAGTGCCAAACTTACCGTCCTTCAAATAGTGGCATCAAGATCCTCTGATCCTTCCTCCTCTGCAGATGTCAGCCAGTGTTTACCATGATGCAGTCTGTTTACAGAAACCTTATTTAACGATCAGAAGTATACATCTGGAACGTACTGTGTGGTTTGAGACTCCTTGGTCTAGTGTTATATCTTTGGTTTGCCTGTTAAAGAAATGACTGTTTTATTTGTTTTGTTTTATTCAGTTTGAGAGAAAAATATTTATTTATCCACAGTACATTCCTTCTGCCTCACCGGAGGCTGGTCCTTGATGCTCAGCTGCTACCATTTGAAACGGTTTCAGTTTGGAACGGAAATTATTTCTCTAACTTGTGTTTACTTCCTAGAAGATAAATGGTAAAATTTTGGGAGTGTTTTTTGCTTTGATCCTTCCAGACTAGGGAATGCAAATCAACTTTGTAAAAGCCTTGTAAATGTAACGCTTACGAGCAGATGTGCTGCAGTAGTGGAAAGTCAGACTGTAGCAGCTTCTTTGTAAATCCAACACAATCATCAGATTTCCTTTGCAACAGAATTATGAATATACCATGATAACATTTTCTTATATGTATGCAAATAAAATAAATGATTTATTATGTCTTATCAAATGTTTTTCTTCATTTTAATTTGTGCTCAGCTTTCTTTTACTACATAATAAACATCTGAAACTCAATGTCTTTTTGTCATATACGTCACCACAACCATACACTGGTCAGTGTTACAGAAATGTAAATATGCCGCATCATGTATATCTTTGTGGTCCTTTAAGATGATCCTAGGTTTTCCTTTTTTAATGTATTTGTTTATTTTAATGTTAATTAATGCCTATTATATGTTCTTTTACAGTAAATGGACTATATGGTTTAGATGGAGGGAGGGAGGAGACACCGACATTTTAAATTATTAATTACACTTAATTTAAGATGAATTTCCTGACAGGAGTTTTGTGTCCTCGATACAATACGAATAGTTACATTTTAGGTTACGAGTCTCCGTAGTTTCTGTGTTTATATACGTTTACAGCTGTTGCGCATACATGCTCGGTTTGTCCATTGGCTCTTCCGTAGTGACGACTCTATTTCTTTCAGAGAGTCATTGTTGCGTATATTTACGCAAAATGCGTCAAAGATAATCGTATTGTATAGTCCAATTTTTTTCTTACACCGTATGTGTGACTTTGTGTCAGAATACATAACTTGCATGCCCTTTGTCTTTTGTCGCCCGTGCCTTTTTGTGTTGTGTGTACTGCATCTGGTTTTAGACGGATTTCACGCAGCTCTGACTGCCCACATGATTCGTCTTGTGACACCAGGAAAAGCGGAATGACAGCAATGTGAAAGAAAGATGCTCTGACTCTTTTTAACTCTCGTCAGCACATTTCCTGAAATAATGGCTTCGATACTTAAAGAAACACCAAGGTTGGGAGTTTTTGTAAGAACGTTAATACGTGCAGTTAGCTAACGTTAAGCTCCTGGGGGCGAATATGGGTCCTATTTGCATTCAGCTCGTGTGGTTTAAAACGTCAGGGTTCGTTGTTTGTTTTACGTCCGTTTTCTCTTCACATTAAGTCCTTTAAATGTGATGTACAGTTGAAGTTAGTTTAGTTCCGTGAAGTCCTGACAGACCAGTATTAGTTAGTGTCACGAGGATTTCTACAAGAAAACGCCAAACGCATGTTGCTTTACAAAACTAGCTTCAGACTTTCATCGATCTGTTTTATGGCTATACTGGGCAACGGTTTAGTCAATTTAATCTTAAATACCTGTTTTTTTCCTGTTATTGTTGATGTTAAACATCCAAAAATGTAGTTGAAGAAGCGCGACTGTGGCTGAAATGTACTATTCGTATGATTGTATAGAAATGAAAAATATTGGTTGGTTCATTTAATATTTGACAGGGACACACACACACACACACACAACTTTAGTTGAGTATTTTTAATGCCAGTTGTTTATTTTGCTGGCAGGCAATCAAAAGAAAAGCAACATGAAGGTAAAATCTGTTCTTGAACTGGAACCAACCTCCCTCCACAGGCAGCAGCCACCACTGTGCTCCTCAGGGGAGTGGTAGTGGAGTCAGTTATCTGAAATATTATTTATTATTTAATCACTAACCCCCAGTTACACATATTTGTAAAAGCAAAAGTAAAGTAAAAGTAAAGCAGTGCAGAAAAAATGCACATAGAGCATCAGATTGTGGATATGCAAGCGTTTAACATACATGTTATTATTGATTGTTTGGAATGGAAAACCTGTTCCAAATGATAGCTAGAAAATACTGTACAAACTGTACAATGTCACGTGGTTATCAGTCCACCTTCAAAATGCAAAGTGAAACTATTCTCACTCTGTACATTTGGTTGTCTGAGCACTTTCCATAACCCGTTGCCTCTTTTCCAAACAGCATAAAAGAAGCGGTGACTTTCATCAATGCGATTGATGGGAATAAGTTCTCCAGACTGATCTCCCGCATCATACAAAAGCTTCATCTGAAGGTACAGAAACAACCCATGTCGATGACGAGAGGCCTTCGAGGCCTTTTTAGCAAAGCTGTATTTTCATAGTGAGCCTCGCACAATGATGTACTATAGCACATTGTAGCACTCTGCCTCTGTCAGATTTTTTTTTTTTTTAGCAAAAGAAGCACATTACATTCCCATCCGGTCTGTGTCTGTGAAAGATCCCTTGATCATTTAGCTTTGTGAGCAAACAACCATTTATCTGACCACTAACTCTGTTGTCACCCTAATGAGATGAATGGTGTTTTCCTCACAGGGTGAAAGGACGTTCAGCGAGGAGGAGGAGCAGAAACTTCAAACTGCTCTTTCGATGGATAAACAGGCTCTTAACCTCGTCCTGGAGACAACCGCCTTCATTCTCGAGCAGGTGAGGGTACACATGTTCAAAGAAGCTCTAACTTGTGAAATATTTATCCATATTCATCCATATTTGTATATTTTTCAGAGCAGATCCGTATAGCGAGCATTGTTTTCCAGCTGGGGTCACTGTTGTATTGAGTGTGAGTGTTGATCATCCTCTCCCCTCCTCTCCCCTCCTCCTTTTCTTCAGGCAGTGTATCATAACGTTAAGCCAACGTCTCTGCAGCAGCAGCTGGAGGCGATTCATCTAGACCCGGACAAGGCGAAAGTGTTTTCTCAGACCTGGTCCACCTATGGCCCTGATTTGGTGGTGGGGCTGAAGCACAATATCTTTGCTCCTAAGAAGGTAAATCAGGGGCAGAGATTCACCGATATGTATAGAGAACAAAGTTTGGTAATAAGAAAGATTCCACATTCGTCAGTTCAAGATATATAAAAATATACCTCCAATGGCACCGCCATTCTTAACCTAATAAACATTACATAAATACATTTGTTTTTCACTCTCCAAACTCAATGCAGAGGACCACAGACTAAACTGGGGATTAACATCAGACCTTCCATATTCAGACTGGCCTGCTTTTGTGTGAATGCCTGTCAGCTCTTTTGATTGCAAAGTTTTTCTTTTTTTTTTTGCAGCTCTCACAAGCAGTGACATACATTTTTTAAATGTGTTTCTCTGTGTAATACTGACACTTCAAACAGTGTCCCACTCCCAGTTTGGGAATTAAGATCTGACATGAAATAAATATGCAGCATGTAGGCATCAGGCACATTGTGCTAGAGTTGTTGTTGCTGTCATCCATTCAGACATCTCACCTGGATGTACCTCACAGAGACGCCAACCCCCTGTGAATTTGTAGCTGCCAGCAGAGGGACGTGACAGCCATTGATCCTCAAGACAAAAGCTCCTCCTGCAGTTTGACACGTCACGTCATCCATGAGATGGATTTTTAGAGTTTAGAGTTTTACTCTTGTTTTATTATTTTTTTGTATTTTTACATGATTGGGGTCATAAGTTTAAGCTTGACTTGAACTTTTCTTTCATTTGATTTTTAGTTCTATTACTCAAATCAATCAGTAACCACCTTTGTCATCACAAGTGCCTGAATCAGTGACACAACCACTCCGAGCTTTCAGCATTGCCAAAATATGTTCATATTCCTTTCTTTGCTAGTACTGTTTATCAAGCAAATATAGCTCGTTATTGTTTAATTGCCTAACTACACTCTAGACAAGACCCATTTATTGTTTTTAGCTGCATTATTTCACAGTAGACAGTGGTGATTCATTTTAATTTATCTGATCATCCTTCGAACAGCGTTCTACATGAAATCCTTCAACGTCAAGAAACAGACTGCTGTGTACTGTCTGTTGGTGCAGTGATAAATACACAAATATACTATTTGTGTGTAATGTCTTAGTAAAAGTGACAAAAGTTGCTTTAAAAATTGAATTTAATTCATTTCAATTCTCTAAACAGGTGATTGAATGAATCCAGAGTTAAAACACGTGAATTCTTGCTAAGGTGAAGGTGTTCCCACTGTGTGTCTCAGCTCTTCCCCACCTCACACCTGTCCTGTGATGCTGCAGGAGCATCCGGTCTTATATGTCACACATAGTTTATTATTATGGCCTCTCGCCGCATCATAAAACACTCGACTGCTCGGCCTCGACTGCGTCCCGCTAATCGATCTCCATGCTGCGTCTGACTGATGAGGGGTCACTCATTGAATCACGCTGGCCGTTTTTTAGTCTGACATGAGTGTCCCATCTCTCAAATGTAGATACTGTTTGTCAGTTAAGGCAGACTTAATCTAGATAATGTTAAAAATGAAATCATTTCACACAGCACACTACACTGCAAATGAATGTTACTCAAGTAACAGAGTATAAAAATGCTTTCATTCATTATTGGTCATTGTGGTTACATTATATATCACATATACATTAAAAAATCATTTCTGTATTTAATGCTGAAATGCAACTAGACCAAACAAGTTATGTATGTATGTAACACTTCCCAAATTCTTCAGAAAAATTGAAAATTTCTCATGCGAGCCCCAAAAGGAATGCTTAATGCAAAAATATTCAAAGTTGCCATGGGTTTGTAGAATGCTTAGAATATTTTTGAATTTTAAAAAGTCTATTCCTCTATTCCACACATTGAATGTCAGGGGATTTTATCATTTTATGGAAAATTGGGGAATGTATTTAGTTTATTTTTAAATCCCAGTCAAGCAGTTTTCTTTGTCAGGTGTCAGGTTTCCCATATAGCTTGAGTTGTTGCTATGGTTACTTGTTTTTTCAGCCCCTATATATATCACCTTCCTGTACTTAAAAGTCACAATCACTTAAATGCAGTCATCTGTATCTCTTGTTGCAGGGAAACATGCCAGGAAAATGCTAATTTTGACAGCGTTAGCTACACAAAGACTGTCTGGCAAAAATAGATTTCACAGTGCTAAATGTAAAGTGAGTTGCACAGGTGACATCGTGTTTGTTAAGATGCACAGGTCTCATTATAGGACATCATTAATGTGGACTTTTGCATTGAACTGGTCTGTGAACAATGAATATTACTCGCTGATTGATGGTTTAACATGTTGTAGTCAGTGTGAAAAGCGTATTAGTCAGGAAACCAAGAATGGAAACTCTAAATATGATTTATAATCATGCTGATCAAGTTTGTAACAGAACTCCATGCATGATTGCTATTAGGTGGTGGAAGTTGTGGTTGTACTCTGTGTGTTAAATGTTTCCATGAACAAAGAATAAAAGTACGCTCGGTGACTTTGATGTGCATTAAGCATGTTCCTGTTTGGTCTTTCAGCTGGGGTACGTCGGCTGGCAGTTGAACCTGCAGATGGCTCAGTCCAGTCAGGCCAGACTAAAGTCTCCCAGCGCTGTCCTTCAGCTGGGGCTCCACACTGAAGATTCTGAGGTGTGAACACACATACATCACGTGTATACTTATTGTTAACACACCGGCAGACACAAACACTTGCAGCGCTACAGACTGTACTCAATAGAAAGTGATGTGTTTATGGTAATGTGGGGAGCATTTCCAATCTGTCCCCTTTTCTCTGCAAATAGATGGTAATCCCAGCAGTGTCTGTACAGACCCAGAGGTAGGCAGACATCTGGCTCCGCAGTAACTGTAGTGTAAAGACCAGAGATCAGGGAGCTTGTTATCTGTAACCTCCAGGGGTCCCTTAGTCTCTTGGAGGCTTTCTCTGCCGCTAGAATTGGATGGTGTGTGCATTTATTATTTGCGATTCATACTGTAACTAGTGACTTTTATGCACAGTACCCTGCCTTGGTTTTATATATATTATCTGGTTTTCTTACTAATGCTCATTGTACAAGGGCAGTAAAACTAAGCGTCTACATTTGTATCTACAGAAGGAAACAGACACATCGTGTACATGTTTTTTCATTTCTAGATCTGCCATTAGTGCAGGAGCTTATGAGCCCCCCCCGCCCCCACACCACACACACACACCACACTTTTCTTCATTGTATTTGATATCAGTCATCATTCATTGTACTATCTTTAAATTTGAAGGTATGATTTCATTAGTGTTTTGTTTCTCGTCATATGATGTGTATCGGTCCTCCTCGTAACTGATGCTGTCACTGCTTTGACTGACTTTATGAAATATATTCCGCATTAATATGTACTGTGAATGTTCACAGGTCGTAAGTTGGTTGTCATGGATACTTCACTTTTCTTTTAAAGCAGTGTTTGTCCTAACATGGTGCGACTGACTGGATCCAGCTGTCTAGTGGATATTTTTTTGCATGCTGCTTTTTATTGTGTTCGTAGAGAATGTCAGGTCACTGTATGTAGAATTAGACATATTTAGAGATGTACATATATATATATATACATATTCTGCTATCTCAAACTGAGAACCTATAGGCAGAAGCAGGAAAATGTTTTTCTATATCTTTGTGGTGGTGATAGATGGAATGGATTTTTTGGGACTATTTTTGGCTGTGGTTTCCCTGAAGCTACTATAAGAAGCATTAATGTATTTAAATCCACTTACAAAATCCCCCTTGTGGGAGGAGATAGCTGGGGGCTCAAACAAAGCTGGTTTTAAGTGTAGAGGAATCAACTCAACGGTGGGGGATATGTTTTCCTGCTCGGCTGCAGAGGGCGCTGTTGCTGCACGGTTCATAAAGCGTCCCCCCGGGCAGTGATGTATTAGAGCGATTGGATACCTCATTTGACTTTTTATGAAAGCAGTTTCGGTGTGCACAGTTCTTTATAATTTCCACACATTTTATGTATTTTCTGATTTAAGTAACCTGAAAGCAGGTTTTCTTTTCCCAGAAGAACTTCTGGAAACGTCAAAACATTGTGATGACTGACAAGCTAATAGACTAGAAATGAAATCCAGATGTCTTGTTAATTACAATGCACACTCGCTGCTTAGTGCGTAAGCAAAGGGAAAGCTGCAAATATGCAAAATTAGAGGATTAAACGTGTCAGGGGAGGCAGGACCCAGAGGAAAAGAGAGGAGATATAATAGAGCAGCAAAGATAGCTGAAAACAAATAAAATAGGACAGAGGGAAGAAAGATGAAGCAGATAGAGGAAGGAAAATGAAAGACACGGAGGCTGTCTGTATGTTATTGATTGCCTGGAACACAAGTGGTGAAAGAGTAGAGACTCCCATCTGATCAGCCTCCTGCTTCATTAGCACCCTCCCCGAGGAAGAGGAGGCCTGCCAGGGTGCTTCACATATCCTTTGCCAAGCAGTGGTAGACATCCAATATATCTACACACAACGCAGTGGAGATTTGAAACATATTTGAATACATTAATGGACTGCTGCTCGGGATATTTCAATTCGTTCTTGTACGTGTATCAGTCCAGGGTGTGTGTTATTGTCGTACATCACTATTATAAGTGTAGAAGTAGCCCACGATTCCTAGACTAAATTTGTATTGGCCCAGCCAAAGTTTTACTATTTTCTGATTGCAGAAATCTTCCATAGCCAACATGTCTTATGTCTCCAGTTTGACCTGTGTCTCACTCTCAGGAGGAGGTGTCCTCCCTGTGTGCAGCATGCCTCCCTTCTATTTACCACCAGGCCTGTGGCAAAGAATCACTTGTTTGTATGACATCCCAAAGGAGATGCAGCTTAAACAAAAAACACTAATGTGACAGGAGGAGGAGCATCGTTGGTAAAGAAAGATGAGAAGGGGATGGATAGAGTGGAGGGGAAAAGATGCAGAAAGCAGGGGATGATGCAGATAATGAGGTGTGGGTGAAATACGGTGGAGGGTTTTTTCGTCACAGCCTTTGCAGTTCCCTGTGCTCCGTGTGTGTATCGGTGGTAATAATGGTGTGTATGTGCAACGTATGTATCTGTATCTTTACCTCAGGCAGAAACAGCTGCACTTATTAGTGGTGCGTAGCGCTTTCCATGAACAAAAAAGAACATCTGACATCTGCCCTTCACGTGTGCTTTTACAGTTAATTTTACTTCACCCACTGTAGACTCGAGGTACGATCATCTTTGTTCTTTACTGCACTGAAAATAGACCCACACAATGTACTCCTAGGAGCCTTTGTGGGGTAAAGCCCTTTGTCCAGTACTTGGCACATACACACTTTGTTTGCAGCTCATACACATCCTCTGTAACATTCAAGCAGCAAGCACTTTTTTCCATTTTTTTCACATAGGTTAGTCTTGCTGAGTGAAAAGACACCTGAGAATGGGATGCAAGAATTACACATATAAACCTTTGCATACTGCACATTCTCCTACAGTCATTGTGGAGGCTTTTTCAAGCCAGCGTGTATTTTTTGATTGGGCATGGTGATGGTGACAAGAAAAGGGTCCTGGATGAACAGCACAGAAAATCAGAAATACTTTATTAATACCAGCAGGGTAATTGTGTTATCTGTTCTCTAGAATCTGTTTAGATCACGTATGTGTTCCATCCTCCTAGTGTGAGGAGGTGTAAATGAAAGTATTTGAGATTTCAGATATTTTCAGATTTCCCTTATTGCGAACTTGTGCGACAGGTTGAAGCTCCTGCAAGGCAGAAGGAGAAATCAAGGCATTAACAGTATGTCATTTTTCAAACAATTAGAATTCAGCTGTCACTGGTATTAAACTTGAAAAGGTTAGAAATGGTTTGTTTCTCTCTGTTCAGCGTTTGATTACTGTGTCACATTACCCAGTTTGGCAGCCACTGATCCATCTCGACTCATAATTGTCTCCAGTCTTGTACATCTGAACCAATGCTGTCATTTTGCTGATACGTCAAACAAGTATATGATGAGCTCAGGCACAATGACAACGTGCTCCAATAGAGGGTTTTCTCACTTCCCCAGTCTCTTCCATAAGTCTATTTTTGTTCCGTATTTGTACACCATCCATCTCTGTTTTTATTCATAAACCTGCAAGTAAACATCAGTGTCATTTTGAAACTTTAAGTTCTTCGGTTCCTGTCCTAGGGCGCTGGAATGAGCCTCTGCTCCATCAGCCCAAGGTAGTATGACATTTATTTCGCAGAACCCCCACTTGCAAAGGACCAAAATGGTTTCAATATTCATAGTGGACACACTTCACCGCAAATCGCATGTGGCAAGAGCTCAGACTTCGAAGAATATGATCTAAGTAGACAGTATAGTTGTATTATAGTTACTTTACTTTATTCTTAAACCACAAAAGAGGGGCAGTGAACTCAATGCAGCTTTAGGGAAAAAAAGGCCCATGGAATCAAATATCCTGAAGTAGTGATGCACTTTGCTTGATGGGGCTAGAAGTTGCTGTGAGGAAACTTGAGTGTGGCCTTTGTAGTTTTTGTGTCAATTCATAATGCACCTTCCATAAAATAATAATTCTGACAATACACGGAGCATATGTTACTGCTGCCAAATGAATAAAACATAACCTTCCCTCATCTTCATCTTCTCCTGTTTGCTCCGGTAACGGGTCTCGGTTGTGTTGGAGCCAATCCCAGCTGTGAACGTCACGGCCCAACCTGGACGATTCACCAGCTCATCAGGGCCACATGAAGGACAGACAGCCATTCACACACACCTATGGCTAATTCAGAGTGACCTATTAACCTCAGCATGCTTTTGGAGAAGGGAGGAAGCTGGAGAACCTGGGGAGAACCCAGACACAGGGAGAGGATGAAAACTTAACATTGAAAAATCCCAGGCCAGGAAGCGAACCGGGGACCTTCTTGCTATGAGGTGACAGTGCCAACCACTGCATCACCTTGTTGCCCCAACTGTAACTTATATAATGAAATGTGAACTACCATTAATACAAATAGCACCGGGCATTGTTCACTTTTTATAGAATAGACAATTCACTGGTTGAACGAAAGGAGAACTCATTAAATCTTTACTTCCTCTCTGAAGGGAGTTCCTCTGGGCTCGTAGGAATGCCGTGTGGGGCTCCAGGTATTCTATGGTTCTTGACACATACATTTTACTTTCCTTGCTCATAATAGGGACGCTAACATGAGTTTTGTCACACAATGCGATGTCAAAGTCTTGTGCTAAATCAGTAGCTTCATCAAATTGTCGTTCACACACGAGGGTCTCTGAACTCATCTCAGCGTCTTTTTCCATCATCTCCTATTTGGATTTAGCCCAGGACCAGATGTCATATTGCGATACTTCCTGCCTTGTATATTTGACTTATTCATGAGTGACTCCTCCATTTGTTGTTTGAAATTTTTGTCATGTTGTCCCCAGCTAACGTCCTGAATTCGAACGCTGCTATTTCTGCAGTTGAAGGAAACCTGCTTGTTTTTGTTATCAAAGCTGAAGACATGAAAGCCTGTTTTTTTTTTTTTTTTTTCTTGTGACTCAAATTTACTCTTCTGTTCTGGCTTGCAGCACCCGTGTTGTAGCCACGGAGGAACTGAGGCTTTTTGTTTGAAAGCACACGGAAACACTAATACTCACACATCAAGTCCTCGCAGTGAACGCTGTGACTTTATTTATTAACACTGTGTGATGGTGAATGCAATTAAGCATCCCAGTTCCACTTTTGCTGGGAGGGACTGTGATCACAGCCTCCCAGAAAATCCCTCGCTGCCTCACGTGGATCTGTCAAACCACTATCACAAGCAGCAGGCCGAACTTTGAATGCATCTCAAAAATTCCCTCCGCAAGTTATGCAAAGCCCGGTTCCTGCCTCCCACTTGTCATGTCGTCCCAGCAAACAACACTTCCAGTGTAGATCCAAGCCTTTCCTTTTCATCGGGGGGGATTACATGCCTGATCAATATATTGGAGAGCTCTAATATAAACGCTACCACGTTCAAATCCTTCACACCGAGCCACCCACCAGCCGGCAGGGACAAAGGCAGCTTTGTCTCAGCCTCTACTTGCCTTGCTCTACATGTCCCAAGATGCTTTGTGTGCACATCTTTTTATGGGTCTTTCTTGCTCTTTCCATTCCTCTCTGTCTCTTTCTCCATCACTCTCTCACCCTCCCCCTTTCCCACTGGTGATTTGTTTTTCTGCTATGGGATTTTGGATCCATTCATTCAGAGCCCATTGTTGGGCTCTTATCCATTCCAGAGGATGGGCCCCGAGAAGCAGAAAGGACGACTGTGGCTGCTCTCGTCTCCCACTCTCCGCTCTCCTCGCCGCCCCACTTCTTGCTCTTTGCCATCCGATGATGTCATGGCTTTCATTTGCTCTGGGGGCACCCATTGATTCCCTCGCCCTATTACATTACTCTACATCTCCTTCTTCCATCCTCCCCCTAACCTCCTCTTGTGTTTTCCTCCGCCAATTCCTTTCTCAAATTCTTTTGCCTCTCAAAAGACGCCTTGGGGATTTGGGGATGTTTGGATGTTTAGCACACCCACTGAACGTGTTTGAAACCCAGATAGGAAGGCACCAGCCTCCTCAAATCCAACTTTGTCTCCAATTTAAATCTCTTCA